>JBBPNN010000281.1:0-32059 GCA_038090935.1 Hortiboletus campestris
TGGTTGCACACGACTGACGTGTTAACATGTATTCAGGTATGTCGATTATGCTATGTCTCGGGTTCGACTCTTGCGTCACCACAAGATACTGCCCTACGTGGTTTTCGACGGCGGACCACTTCCTGCAAAGAAAGGGACGGAAAGCGAAAGGAAGCAACGCAGAGCGGATAACCTCGCCAAAGCAAATTCCCTTGCTTCACAGGGTAAACACAGTCAGGCTCGGGAATTTTATGTCAAGTGCGTCGACGTGACTCCGCAAATGGCATACCAGCTCATCAAAGTACGGTTCGTTATTCTGAATAATCGTGCGCTGACTTCCTTGAATAGGCCCTTCGCGCAGAAGGCATTCAATACGTGGTCGCACCGTACGAAGCCGACGCCCAGATGGCTTATTTGGAACGCATTGGAGTCGTTGATGGTATCATCACGGAGGATTCTGACCTGCTCGTCTTCGGTTGCCGCAAAGTGCTCTTTAAACTTGATTCGGTTTCAAGTACCATCACGTCTATATCCAGAGACGACTTCGGGTCCGTAACGACTGCTGATGCAGGCATATCATTACTGGGATGGACAGATTCTCAGTTTCGCGCCATGGCAATCCTCAGTGGCTGTGATTATCTCCCCAGTATACCTGGTGTCGGGCTGAAGACTGCGTGGACGCTGCTGAGAAAGTACCGCACGGTGGACCTGCTCGTTAGGGCCCTAAGACTAGAAGGGAAGAAAGCTGTGCCAAATGGTTACCTTGAGGCGTTCAACTTGGCTGAGAAGGTATTTTTGCACCAGCGGGTTTATTGCCCTTTGGACGAGAAGCTTGTCTGCCTGACGGAGATCACTGCGGAGTATGTCATGGACGCCGAAACGGAGGCGTGCATCGGGAGGTGGCGATATCTCCTTTTGTTTCTGCGTTCAGCTAATGACGACAATGCCAGCAACCTGGAACCTTCCTTAGCGAAAAAGCTAGCAAATGGAGCACTGGATCCGATCACACTTTTGCCAATAGTGGATATCAATCCGGGCTTTGTGCCTTGCGTGTCGAAGTCACCTTCGCTTCATTTCGATAATTTCAATCGCCCGAGTACTCACAAAGGCAAAGTAAAGGCTAAACTAGACGAGGGGACTGGCGGCCTGTTACATTTCTTCTGTAAGAAGCATGTTGGACCTCGTGCTGACCTGCCACTTACCACACTCTAGCTCCTGAGCCCAGACCAGGACCCTCTCGCAGTAATTCAGTTCCCACGAGGAAAACTGGGGGAAATAATGGTAAAAGAACACTTTATGACGTTATGGATGATGACTTGGCTACCAAACGGATAAAGACTGAGGGCCCTGGCTCCGATGTGGGGCAGCGATCGCGCTTGAACGGCACCCATGCCGTAAGGCTGGGACTCGTATCCTTCACCCCTGACGAACTGCCTGAAGTTTCAAGCGTTTCTCGAATGCATCATCGAGACGACATCGCAACACGTGCGGCACATGGAAAGGAGAATATCGATCCTTGTCATCATCTTGAAGGTGATCTGGACGAGCCACGGCAAGCCGTCCATCAAGAGGATGGATATATGTCACCACCCGCTTCATATTTCCGATTAGCTACCCCCGACCTCTCTTCTCCCGTTGCACATCCATTCGGGGTAACCCCAGGGTATGGGAACACAGACGATTTCGGTGCAGATATCATATCAAGTCCTTTAGCAACCAAACGGCGTTCTCCGTGGTTTCATAACCGCACCATGTCACCCCGTGAAGCCAGGAAATTGGGGAATATTCTTGTTCGCGGAACTCCTCCGCCCATTGAAACAGATATCGGTGGCCCCGACCTCAGGGACATACTTAGTGTATGCTCAACGGACGAAATCGAGGAACTTGAGAGCCATGAAACCTCAGGGGCAATGACACTCTCTCACGAGCCAGAAACTGTCTCAATCAACGCAAAAATATCAGAGGACCTTGGGCTGGATACTCGTGCACGTGAAACGCGGATGCATAGCGTGGCAAATGGTTGGTGGAATAAGTGGGCTGTGAAACAGGAGCCTCGCTCGGCGCACGTGAGCAACCTCGTGGTTTGTTCATCAAGATACTAACCCATGGTAGAAATTACCTATGCTTAGACGTCTTGAGACAACTGTCACTCCTGATGGCAAACAATCAGGACAACGGTCTCGGCCGTGGTCTGCGCCACCGAACGCCACTGGACGTCCTCACGTCCTTCACGCGACATCAAACCAAAAAATGCTGAACACCTCTGGGAAAACTTCAAAGCTTAATGAGAGATACGCGAACTAAGGTCCGCTGGCAAGAGCCGGATCCACGTTGATAAGGTAGCTGCGCCGGAGGAGTTTACGCCCAAGTCAGGTAAGCGTTGTGTGGCCAATGACTGACTGTCCGCACCTTCATGCATCCACAGACTTGGATATTATTAATTCTTGGATTACGAATGCACGAATGATCGCATGACTGTTTCATACTCGGGAATCAGGCGCAGAAGTTGGTTAAGGCTTGGGCCCATCGAGAGAACTGGGCGTAATCTCCCGCGCGCGGTTTGCAAGAATAAGACATTGTTCTTTCCGGACCAGGAGAATGCTAAATTGCTGTACTCATTTCGTTCGACGAAGTTCCGGGTGATCGGGGTGGGAGCAACGATCTCAGAAGCGGCTGGTGTGATTCCGTAGCCAGCAATAGGGCATTTCTTATGTTTATGTACACGAGCTGTTCTTTGTCCGCAGTGAAGTTTACACAAGTGATCTATTCGGAGTAGGCGTAGGGTGGAGCAACGGAATGACTGAATCGCCACGCTGTATTCGCGGAGTTGTAAACTCGAGTGTACGAAGATACTCGCAGCGAAGCACTGTCTGCGCCTTCCCTTGGACTGAGTCGTGACGTGGAAGCCAGGGCCGGCGATGCTCCGGATGGTAATAATACCAGCCAATGACTACTATCTTTCTCGCTTCTTCTTCTGGATCTCAACTAGGCAGGGATCCATGTACTGCCTCGCTGATATGTGAACTTTGTGCACCTGCGCTTCGGGTGATGTGTCAGTCGCCAGGGGCTTCCACAACCCATCGCCTCGCTTTATCTGACAGCCTTTACCATTTGCGTTTCATAGGCTGTTAATTAGGCCAAGAGATGTGTCAATAGGGGATAGGTTGTCCAAACCGGGGGATGAACATTTTGCGGTGTGGTAACATCCCGCATGTCTGCAAGAGGCGTCCCGCTGTCCCACTCGCCGAACGGACTTGAATTCTCCTCATGGCAAATTATTACCATCCTGCTGCGAGCATGTGCAGCCTCCTTTTATCTGAGCCCAGGAGCAGCTCTGCTCCCCAAGCCACCCATCGCCACCCATCTTAATTGTCTCAGGCAAGCTTACTCGATAGAGGCTGTTTGTTGTTCTTGCTGTGTTGCCAGCGGTTGTGCCCTTTTCCACGGTTAAGATTAGAGTAGCGTCTGGCGCCTTCTGGTAGGTCCCGACTTCGCTTCGACCCACGCGCAGAGGCCACAGGATGATCTCCCTCCAGGCTCCCTCCCTGCCCATCCATGGGTGACTCGACCGGTAATATTTACTTTTCCAGCGGGTCTTCGCGCATCCCCCGCTCGAGACAGCCCTCCAACTCGGACGAACAAGATATTCTTCCCCATCTCCTGGCACCTCTCCCCTACGAAACCAACTTTCACCCTTATCTCGGTGCTGGCGAGAACGCACAAAATATCAGCGTTCAGTTCATGCACTCCTGTCCCGGTCAGGATATCACTCAACTGGACTCTGATATTTTGCCACGACGTCTCACGTTCGATGGGGAGAGTCCTGCCATGATCGCTCCTCCCGTGGCGTATCCCGAGTCGTCTCAGCGCACCACATCGCACGCATTATCGCCCTACGCTACTGACGCATCCAGATTCAATAGTCTCTCTTCTTGCGACCTCGCCACACTGCATATCGCCGATGCGCCACTGCATGCAGGCCACGCGTTCAGGAGGGGCTCTTGGGTAGGTAGCAAGCTCGCTCCTTGTCAAAATATCTCACAGATGTTCCAGCCCTTACACCCGCAAATGGGGTACCATACCTGGATGCAGTCACCCCCGAGGACAGCCAGGTCCCCGGCGAGTGAGCCGCCTGAGAGCACCTCTGACGAGTCGTTCCAAGACTCCGACGTGGATGAAGTGACCCAAATGTCCCCGATGATGAATCAGTTTCAGATCCACTCGTCACGGAACGTCGACCTCCCCCCACACCACGTGTACCGTGCGCAGGCACTCCAACCATCCGTCTTGACTTTCCAGCTCTCTGAGACGATGTTGCGGCCCGTCGACGACCCCGAGAATCGGCATACGTTGCGCCGTCTGCTGGATATGAGCATCGTTGGGGGCGACGAGGTGGAAGTCACTCACCCGCCCCCTTCGTCGACGTTTCCGTCCTCGTCTTCCATTCCTTTCGGGAGCGCAACGTTGCAGGGTCCTGGCATGAGGCTTCGGCACGACAGCGAAAAGTTAAGCAGTACAAGCCAGTGCCGCGTGTCGGTGGCCTCCTCCGACAGCATCCCATTCCCATCGCCACACGGCGCCACGAACGCTCGTGTCGGCGACCAAAGACCCCCCGGAATGAAACAACAGAAGAAGTCAAAAATGCACAAGTGTGAACAATGCAAGAAGGTGTTCCCTCGGCCAAGCGGCTTGGCTACGCACATGAATTCCCATTCGGGAGCTAAGCGTATGTCTTTTGTGCGTCGTCGTCAAGTGACCTGCTAAGCCGTCTTGCGGGCAGCCTACAAATGCATTGTAGCAGGTTGTGAAAAAAGTTTCGCTGTCCGATCGAACGCGAAGCGACATCTACGTACCCACGGGATAAATCCGTCCTCGCCCGATGTCCTTGCTATCCCCCGTTTTATGGTCGGGTTTGAAGAGCCGATGGTAACGCAGGTCCACGACGCCGGAAAGCAGCCGTCAAGGTATAGATGGATTACTCACAACCCATCACTTCACGAAAGCGAATGGGGTCGTCAAGGGTCTTCATCATCAGCGATAGATGGTGGTTCACGTACCGATCTCACGTTCCAAACCAGCATGTCTTCAGCGACGTCGTCCACTGTGTCGAATGGTTCCGATGATGATTACGAGGAAGTTGGGTCTTCAAGTGTCGCCGACGTGCACCAGTATCAGAACGATTATAACAGAAGCACTGACGAATTCCCCGGCTCTTATCCGAATTACAGGGAACCCTCTCGACGAGGTTGATTGAACGGCCGGATGACTCGCCGCTCCATCATGATGTCACGTTTCACACTCATGATTTCTTGAACCATATAACCATTTAAATCCGGCTTGGCAGGTATGGGCTATGGCAAATATATTGCTGCGTTTATTGCACCGTATTTAACGAGACCGTTCGTGTATCATTTTGATCTTGGGACCGTACAGTACGCGATTCACAATTCCGATAGGTATTTCATATAACTCTGGAGTAATAGATGTATCGGCATACTTGAGGTATGGATTAGGTGTGACCAGCCCTGGAAGATGGCCTTTGGTGTCTGGCAGACTGATTATTAGCTCACGAATTTAGCGCAATTTGTACAAAGTGCTTGTCTCACCCACTATTGCGCTCACGTCACTAAATGAAGGGGTATGGGCGATTGCAAGCGAAAAATATACAAAGTATGCGAGGAGGACCAGAACAATGGAGTATGCAGGCAGGAGCAAGCACCATTCACTGTCACTTTATGAGTAATAATTATCTTTCCTGATGGGGAGTTGCGCACCGGCTTGGATACCATTTAACGCCAAGCCAGAGAATGTATTCGTCTGGCAGGAGTGCCCAAAGAACATAAACGACAAATAAAACCGAGGTCGACGACCAAGCGACGAATCCGTAAAATTCGGGAGCCCGACTGCGGTGTTCACGCGACGGCTCAGTGGGAGCTCGTGCAAGAGGTACTATGGGCGGCGTTGGTTCCGGGCGTTGCATCTTTCAACGTGGGCACAAGGATTAGCCCAGCTTGACGTTCAGCGCAAGCTCCGTGGTGGTCGTTGACGAGGGCCACGATGCCGAGCCGCGTTGTCGGGCCGTGGCTGCTTATGGTGGGGGGCACGTCGAGCATCTCTCACGGCAAATCTCAAGCCTGCCGCGCTCAGAACACGCACCGAACACCCCGCCCGCGATGTCGATCACCGCGCTCCAATCTACTAAAAAAGCACTTCGAAGGTCGATAGCTAAGGCGCTTCGCGATCTCACTCAGTCGGACGTGCAATCTCAGTGTAAATATCGGATCTTGAAATGTGTTCGTCTTGTCGACGGCTGACGGACGATGCACTGGACAGCAGAGGCGATCGTGGCCAAGGTCATCGCACTCCCGGCTTTCAAGCGCGCCAAGACGATCAGCTGCTACTTGAGCATGCCCACTGCAGAGGCGCAGACTACAGCATTGATATCGAATATTCTGGCGGATAATGGTACGGAGACATCTCTTTCGTCTATGTGATGCTCTGGGGTATAGCCAAAAGCAGGGAAGAAACTGTTTGTTCCGAGCCTCACATTCAAAGAAGGGCAGATGGATTTCGTGAGGCTGTACGATAATGAAGACCTTCGGACGCTCCCCGCCGGCTTGTGGGGTATTCCTGAACCGACGGCAGAATGGCAAAGCGAAAAACGCCAGAGTGGTATGTGACTTCATTGAGGGTGCCTCATCGTTAGCTAAGTTTCGCGTCTCGCCAGTCTCGGATGCATCCTGTGAAGACCTCGACTTGATCATCATGCCAGGTCAGCATTACAGCCACATCGTCACGAGGCAGGATGGGAACTTGCCCCTTACACCACCCGTTTACAGGCGTCGCGTTCGATTCATCTCTATCACGTTTAGGTCACGGTAAAGGTTATTATGACGGATTCATCTCTTTCTATGTCAGTGACGCCAAACGACCAAGACCTCTTTTAGGTAGGTCATTATTATGTTCTCTTAATATCATTCTCACGCAGGTATCAGTTGCGTTGTCGCTCCAGCAGCAATTGCTGGAGGCAGGGGAAGTTCCGATAACGGACCGCGATTGGAAGGTAGATATGATCGTAACGCCGAAGGACATTATTACTCAGGAAGACAGGACCTCGTGATCGTATAGCTTTGCTATCCTGAAACGGGATCTGCGAATTGAGGAATTCCATATCCGTTATGAGCCCTCCTGGATCGTTCCATGCATCAATTGGTTGGCATATTACACGGTAATTGTACTCACTAGCGCGTAGTTCTGTGAGGCGTCACCTGGGCGATGACCGCCTGGGGAGGAGAGAAGGCGTACGACTCTGGAATGGAATGAGTACACAAGACTAAATTAAAGTGGAATCACATTACCCTGCCACTCTTGAGTGTGGAATAATCACGAGACGATATGATCGTCCAGAAGGTAGGTAGTCAGGTCCTGAGATTGCTTCAGCCCACAGTCTGCATCGATTAAGAAACAAGAACCTAGCTGAGGCATCATGACGGCCCTTCCTCCTGTGTCGAATGTGGCTGCTGATCCGTCTGCGCTGAGCATCTTGGTTGCCATTTGCGAGGTAACGACGATCTGGTGAACACGTAAGCGCCTTACTCTGACGAGGAAACCATGTTCACCTACAGTCAAGCTATTGGATACACAGGCTTGAAGAAGGGTTTGTCGGATAATACCCAGTAATGCCGTCTTCCTTGATGGAGGAAGATTCGGATGTGATTGAAAAGGGAAAGAGATCGAATTCAAAACAAGCAGTCCCGTCTTCTATCGGTCAGCTCGCTAAGATGCGGTTCTGCATTTGCAATACCCACTGTTGGGCGGAGCTCCGTAGAAATGTTGTGCATGAATATTAGGAGGTCCGGTAATGTGCGAAGCCGGGCATAGCGCATCAATTCCTGACTATGGGGTGGGGGGACACCTGTGGGAGAAATGTCTACTCGTCCTTGCATCAAATTAGGATGAATTACCTGCGAGAACACCGGAAATGGCCTGTGGACTTGTCATGCCTTGCATATCTAACGCGACGACTCAGCACCCCGGAGTGGGAGGTAGCACTGATGCACACCGACGAATATAATACGTTCGCCAGCCTCAGCAAAAGTTCGCACGAAATCCAGCGCAAGAGATTCCTTAAAACTGCCCGGGGGACCAGATATTTCCAATATGTGGCCCCGTGGAAGACCACCTCCGAGGATTTTATTCACAGCGAGGTAGCTGCATTTCAAAAGGTTTGTGCGAGACAATGAGGCTACAGACTGGCTCAAGGGTATTGCCTTTGGAGCTTGCGTCGTACTGATCAAAGCTTGAGAGTCCGTGATATTGATACCGAGTTCTTGGTAGTGCCACCGAAGCGGAAGCTTGAGTTAGGCGAGATAGTGCCTGGAGGGTCTCACCTTTGGATAATGTTTCTGGCGAGACACCCGAAAGGTCGTCGACCGTTTCGTACCCGGCGCGTCTCAGGGCCACTTGGGTGGATGGGGGGAGTGAAGAACAATAGAAGAGACTCTTCGACATGCCCTCTTACGTCCTGTTCTAACTCAAGGTATACGCGAGATAAGGGCGAGGCGTACCTGGATGGTGGAATCTGGGGTACGCAACGCGGTCAACGTCGCCGACCAATGGACTTTGCTATCACCAAGCTATCACCATCAGTCAGTTCTGGAACTGCTCTATGAAAAATCAATGGCACGTGACCTCGACGCGTAGGATAAATTAGGGTCCGCGCGCAAGTTGTCGCTCTTGTCTTCTTCCGCTAGTTTGCTTCACGCCCTTTAATCAGTCTCGCTCAGTCTCTTCATAACGACTGTGTATTTGTTTTGATTCATTCCCGTTCTTTTCGCCTGGCAATCCTAGAAAATGAATCGCGACACACACCCCGATGTCCTCGACCAAACAACGCACAACGGTAAGCTTCAATGACCTGGCGTATCTTAGAATGAGAAAGTATCAATGCAGTCCTTTCTCTAAAAGCCAACGTCAGGACGTGTGGTGAGAAGATGTCATAGCTGATGTCAACCGATGGGCTCAATCCCCACACCAGGCCAACTCCGACAACCCAAAGATCGCCATAAAGAATCGACGACGCATGCCGCACTTCCTGAAACGAACAAGTGAGTGAGCTCCATACTTCACGGCAACATCTCTTACCTTGTCTCCCTCAGGGACTCGCTGGAAGGTCTCGGTCGGAGCGTCGAAAACCAAAAGCAAGTATTCAGTTCAGAACATCCTGCTGGAACTGACTAATATATGCGCTTCAAAGCTCTATTTTACGTCCTGCTCCGTCCGCAGCGAAACCGCGTCCGTTTCCCCCAAATGGAGACCTGCGCCGGAACCTCTACGTACTCGGTTTGCCATTCGATCTCACCAAGTGAGATCCATTGTTCCCGCAGACGTATAAGCTCCAATATCCCTATTCATATCTAGATTCGACTTTGCCAAAATCTTTGAACCCTATGGAACCGTGACCCACGCCGTCATTCTGGCCACGTTGGACAGTGCTTCTCGTCGGCGTGGCTTTATTGTAATGTCAACCAACCAAGAAGCCAAGGCAGCGATGGATGCGCTGTCACGCACGCAGATAAAGTTCTTGTTCAGCTACTGGACATTGAATCTCACCTTAACACTTTCCTCAGGGGACACATGCTTGATGTCTCGTGGGCGGTAGTTCAACGCTCCCAAGGTCCTGTGCCCCGTTATAGTTTAGCCGTGTTGCCCTGACTGGTTTCTACCATAGGATTCTTGGATGGAGCAGATCGCACGATGATGCTCGCCATCTCCACACCTTCTATTTCTGAACCCGACGGGTGTTTTCCCATGCCTGGCAGATCAGAGGACCAGACAAATAATCACTGGGAGTTTAGCCACATACCGACCTCGAAATTGATGGTGTCCAATTTATCTGCCATACTGTTCACACAGGTCTCTGACTTACACCCGCTTTTTTATCCGTTTGGGCCCATCAAAGACATCAAGATTCTCGGATCTTCACATGTCGGTCTCCCAGACACAACCATTACAGCTGTGGTTGAATACGTGAATGTTTCGAATGCTCAAGAAGCGAAAGAGGCGTTACAATACCAGTCATACGCCGGACACCCTATCGATGCTCACTATATTTGCGACGCAGGCACCCCGGCGCATACAAGGCCTTCTCCGTTCCTCTCTAGGTCACTTTTAGAGCACGGAAAATCCTCTGATACTGGCCTCAACCCATTCGCTATTCCCTTCAACATTGGCTCGTGCTTCTCCACCGGAAGTCAGATGTACAACCTCCGCTATAGTGCAGCAATCCCAAGCAGACTACCTAGCGACGCCCCTCTTTCCCCACAGCCTTTTCCGGCGCACATCAGGCCCTACATGACGGACTCTATCTCCAGGTCTAGTTCTGCAACGAGTTCGACGTAAGTAATTTGTGCTAACATCAACAATCCTCTTGCCGACATGATGTTAGCTGGAGCCACGATGGTCGCCCACTTAGGCCTTCGCGCACATCACACTCGTCTCTCAATCGTTCCAACACTTATACGTCGTATGCTTAGGACTATGGAGCGCTGCCGTCGGAATTCCACACGTCCGTCAAGATGCTTTCATGCTCGTGCGCAGTAAGATTCGAAAATCCTCGCTCCCACCTCCGTTCGTCGTGCGATAACTTCAAGCCCGATTCCGCCCACTAGACTACCTTCTCGGTGTGATAATATGGGATCATGTATATTCTTTTGTATAACCAGGGACTGCGCTTGTATAAATGACTGTACCCTTTAATTGTATGTAATGCTTGTATTGGTTCTGGACATGTGTTTCAAACTCAAGTCGAGTTGTCTACGGTTCCTGACCGTTTGCCCCGTTCAAGTCTGACTCCAGAAGGCCTGGGTTGAGAGGCAACACCTTGTTTAATTCATCTGCTTCGGTGACCACATCCGAAACGGGATTGGCTTGAATTGTACGCCTGGCTTGAGTCTCGGGATCGTGATTACCGTGACCGGGACACATCTATCATTGGGCGTACACACCCGATCGTCAAGCCTGTGTTCCGATGCGGTCCAGCGAGCGTAGAGCAATCTGGGGTACCTCGGACGTGGATGGGTTGGTCCGCCGATCTTCGTTAGTATGTCGGGTCTTTCTCTCTCTTTCCATACCTACTAGTGAAGTGGGATGCCTGATCGATTTCGTTTGAAAGATTTCATGTCGGCACCCGTTACTCGACCAGTAGACCCGTCGCGATCATTCAGAGACTTATCTAGCCAACGCGGTGACAAGGCTCAGCATCAAAACAGTTTATATGCAAGTTATATGCAAGCAGACCCTCCCCCCAAAGAAACAAAAGAAGAAAACCTCCAAAGTAATGATGCAAGTGTCTGCATAAACGCAAAAGATACCATGGGAACTGCACTGCAGGACTATTATCGTCTGTGTGCGTCTGCGGGGCTAAAGTAGGAGGAAAACGGCGAGAGCGAAAAAACATCTCGTCGAGGGAACAAAAGGTGCCTTCGGTCGGGATCCATCCGAAAAGTCAGTACATCAAAAAAGGTGAGCGAGGAGCGTAATAGTGAGAACACCAGCTACGAGGATACCATGCATGCTATTGATGCTGGAGAGCGAGCTCGCACCGTTAATCAAGGTCGAGGCATTGGAGAAAATGATGGACGGAGTGTCCAGCGTCGAGTTAGGACCGTAGACGTATGAGGTAATTCCAGGGCCAGGGGCAATGGTGTCGTTGCATTCCACAGAGACGGATTGGTAGAGGGCATAGAAGTGGCCTGACCAATCGTGAGTTTTTGGGTGGGGAAAAGCAGAAGTAACGTACCGGCTGAAACATAATCGGGGTCCGACCAGTTAATCATTCCTCCACTCCACTTGACAGTGCCCTCAGGTTCCGAGGGGATGCCGGCGGGCCAAAGGCTATTTGGTCAGTCGTGAGTTTCATTCAACTAGATCAATCTATTCTTAGGAGATTCTACCTGAGCTGGATACGGCCAGGAGTGTTGGGGAACTCGCTGACACCGGTAACATTGTTGACGCTATCAGCAGCCAGTATGGTCCGCGTGACATTGCCATCGATCAGGAAGGTCAGGGAATCAGGTTGCCAGTCAATCTAATGCAGAGATATTGAGATCACGGCATGCTATTGACACATCATCGGGGACGCACGGTGTAATCATGCCAGTCAGCGTATGTATCGGTAAGGCCGGTCTCAGTGATACCGTTGGTAACCGACGCTACAAAGTTCATGTGTAAACAGAAAGGAGGTGATGTTTGGCAAGCCTACGAATGCTGCCTTGCCAGAAGTAGTTGGTTTGGGCTTCGGTAGTTTGGTTGCCAGGGAACTCCCAATCGATTTCATCTTTGATACTGCTCATGGTAATGAATGCAGTGACAACACCAGCCCAACGGCCAGTGCTCACTGGGAAACGCGAGTCAGGTGAGACGGAGTAAAGGGGGGAGTGGACGTACATCGAGCAGTGACTCGACCATAATGGAGGTAACGGGTGGAAGACAGTAGACTACCACCGCCTTGCTCGGTAAGGGTGAGAGCAACAGCAGCCTGTCCCTTTGAAGTCGTATTGAGGACGGAACCTTGCTGGAGCACCCAGTCTGCAATGGAGGTGGTGTGTGTATCTTTTGTTAATTCAGGTTGGACGTACCATATTCGCTTGCATTGCCATTGAAGTAGGTGTAGTTGGAAAGGATGCGGGAGGTATCGGAGAGAGTATACTAGGTGGTGAAGGTAAGTAGCATGCTTGTCGTGTTAAGTGCCCATTCTTACGTTGGCACTCTGGCATACGGGACTGGGCAAGCAGGAGGTCAGAGAGTAGGAACTAAGGGGGTTACAGCCTCCTAGGCAGTACTGCTCCGGATCAGCACAACGCGAGGTGGGTAGGAAGGTCGAACTGACATAGCCACTGCCACAGAAGCCGTATTCGCCTGGTAGGTTGGTGAGTGTAGATAAAGTTGATCCGGATTTGGAACGCACTGCAGCACGGGTAGTCTGACGAGCAGTGACTGGTGACGTTGCTGTGTTCGGAGAGGAGGTGATGAATAGTATTAATAGGGGGAGAGCAAACGCACCAAGTTTTGCCCTGAGTGGCGAGTGCCGTGGGGAGCACGGAGGCAAGGACGAGGAGGGGGACGGCGGCAAGCATAAAGGAGACGAGAAACGACAGTGGTGACAGAGCGAGTGGCAGGACAACTGGCAGAAGAGTCACTCGATGACCCTCCGTTGTGTTTATCGACAAAAAGCAATTAAATTGACGCCGAGGATTACGTGTTCTTTTACGTCCTCCAAACATGGCACCACACCTGCACAAACATGCCACAACGCGCGCCACACCGACGCGTCGCGTCCAGCTCGCGTCTTTGCCGTCGCCCAGCATGCCGTTACAGCAAAAAGCACCAGAAAGATCCCCGTCCTCAGAGAACATGAGACAAAAGAGTCTCATCAGCTTCTTTGGAAAGCCTAGCGCAAAACCTGCAAAACCGACTGCCCCGTCGACTCCAGCGTCCAAGTCGTCCAGACCTATGCGTTCCCAACTGGCTGTTGGTTCCGCGTCGTCCGACGTAGAGAGCACTGTCAAGGACACCCCTCCCACCAGTGACCCCATCGACGTGGACATGCTCTCGGATGACCAGCCAGTCAAGTCCCCAACTATGGGCAAGCCGGTAGGCTCACTATATTTCTCCCACTCCACTGCTCCTGTTTCACCTCCATTTCTCAGACGCGCAATAAGCGCAAGATTGTCATCGCAGATTCCGACGACGACCAGGATGAAAACTCGACTGCCCTCAGCAAGCCTCCTGTATACCACACCTCTTCTCCTGACTATCATGATCGGTCATCCCCTTCTCGAGGTTAATGTCTCATCGCCCCTTGCCGAGATTGTGTCTGACAGGTCGCATATATCCAGGTCGGATCAAAAAGCCGCGCATGGCAGTGCTCTCCTCTGACGAAGAGCAAGGTAGCGTCGCTTCATTTGGTTCACGCTTGTCAAGGTTCAAGAAGTCCCCGGTGAAACGTTGTGTGTACTTGTCCATGTGCTCCACTACTCGTGTCATGTTTATTCCGTCTGTCAGCACGTCCTTCCCGCTCCAGTTCTCCAGCCGATGACGACGATTTCATCGTCCCTGATGGGTCTGACGAGGAACCGCGCGGCCGCTCTTCATCTCGTGCTTCTTCCCGAAGGAGTACCTCGCAACGGTCATCTGGACGTTCCTCCCATCATGACGATGACGATGAGGACGAGGATGAGCCCAAGCTAAAGAAGTCGGTTGCTAGACGCCCCACCCTCAAAAAGGTTTTTGGCAAAAATCCCAGTGCCGACAGCGCGACTTCCCTTTTCTTGACCGCAGCCGAGCAGCGCACTCAGGAGAAGAAAACCGAAAAGAAGGCCACAGAGGATCCATTCGGTTTCTTAGTAGATGTCAGAGACGTAAGTCTTCTCCGCCCCAGGGCTATTTCTACCTAACATTGTCTGTAGAAGGATGGTGTGCGTCCAGGTGAACCCGGGTACGATCCCCGCACTCTATATATCCCCAAAAAAGCATGGATCGGATTCACGCCCTTCGAAAAGCAGGTAGGTCACTTTCAAGATTCATGGCGCATGTCTCTGACCACAACTTTCATAGTTCTGGGAGGTATGCTATTGGGATACTCTTGCTTGTGCATGCTATGATGCTTATGTTGTCAGATCAAGCAAAATCATTTCGATACGGTGCACCATCTTTTTCCTCTCCATCTTTCAGTGTGACTGAACTATCCCTTAAGATCTTGTTTTTCCAGAAAGGGTACAGTGACTTCTTCCCTTTACCTTGGATCGCTGAACTGTTCCCGTTATTTCCAGGAAATTCTTGGAGGTGCGTAGGAGCTGTGTAGATGCTACATCTAAACTGACGTGTTTGCAGCTGTACGAAGAAGATGCGCGCATCGGTCACAGGGAGTTTGATTTAAAGCTCACTCAGCGGGTAAAGATGTCAATGGTGTGCAGATTCCAGATTAATTTTCGTGTTGTCTTCATAAGAAACTCTGTAGGTTGGCGTTCCTGAGACGTCCTTCAATTTCTGGGCCGCGTAAGTATTGCTTTCCTCACGCATATAACCACTGAGAGCTCAGTGATACCTTAGCAAATTCCTTGGAAAAGGTGAAGACAGTCATTATCCCCAACAAATCAATCAGCTGAACCCACGACCAGGCTACAAGGTTGGTCGGGTTGATCAATCAGAGACCGCGCTTGGTGCAGAAATGCGCATGGCTAAATCGAAAGGTAAACCTATTGATGACAAAGGCAAGGAGAAAATTGTGCGGAGGTATGTTGCGACCCGACGTCAACCTCGAATTGGTGTTGATCTATCAACAGAGAGCTCAACAAAGTTTACACCAACGGAACTCTCGTTGACGAGGAACTCCTTACGGACGAACAAGCAGGTCATTGCATATCCATTCGCGAGGGCCTTGATGCCAAGAAAGGTAGTAATTTTGGCATTTGTGTGTTGGACAGTGCCACGTCGCAGTTTAACCTAAGTTCTTTCGACGATGATGTTTGCTTCACGAAATTGGAGACGATGATCAGGCAGCTGCGTCCAAAGGAGGTGATGTTTACCAAGGTAGTGTACATTCCTGCCACGCCTGTTATTGAAGTGTCGTTGATTGGACGGAAGGGCAACTTGTCTGTGGCAACAGTACGCCTTCTGAAAGCCATTTTGCCGTCATCATGCCTCTGGACAAGTCTTCGTGATGTTGAAGGCTTCACGTACGAGCAGACCTTCGTAGAGCTGAACAAGATGTTCTCCGGAAATGAGGACGTATCTATGGACGAAGACGGCCTACTTAATGAAGCTGTACCATCCAGCATCCGAGATATGGCCAGTTGTCGGTTCGCTATAGAGGCCCTCGGAGCAATGGCGTGGTATCTCCGCCAACTCAATATAGACAAAGATTTGTTGACTATGAAGAACTTCAACATCTACGACCCTATGAAAAGGGGAAGGAATCTGGTTCTGGATGGCCAAACCCTCAGCCACATCGAGGTTGATTGATTAAGTTGGCTTCACTTGGCAGCAGTTCACGGGTTTGAGCAGGTATTACAAAATAACGAAGGCACAGACGAGGGGTCGCTGCACAAACTGTTGAGTAGGTGTATCACCCCGTTCGGTATGTCCATCGCTGCGTTCAGTTTGCTCATGCTTCGATGTAACATCCGCTGGCCAGGGAAGAGACTCTTTAGAATATGGCTTTGTGTTCCTTTGCGTGATGTAAAAGATATCAATGATCGGTGATTACACAGTTTCGTTAGGTTTCGCACCCTTAATGTCCGTCTTTTGGCAGACTTGACGCTGTTCAGGAACTGATTAACCATGCGACATTCGAGGAGGAATTTACTAAACTAGTTAAAGGTCTTCCTGACCTTGAACGCATTGTCTCCCGCATACATGCGAAAAACTGCAAAGTCAAAGACTTCACCAAGGTATTGTCTGTACGTAACTCACGCACATCTGCCGAAATTTTTGCGTTGACATGATCATCATACCTAGGCGTTTAAGAAGCTGAACGAAGGTCTTGCAAGTCT
Organism: Hortiboletus campestris; assembly: GCA_038090935.1. NCBI lineage: Eukaryota > Fungi > Basidiomycota > Agaricomycetes > Boletales > Boletaceae > Hortiboletus > Hortiboletus campestris. Next base: position 16,533 of record JBBPNN010000281.1, read on the forward strand.
AGCAGACAACTCCGAGTCTTTTGCGTCCAAGACAATACTGGGTTTGCTGAGATCCGCGCCAGATCTTACTCCTCACTTGAAGAACGTAACGTCACGGTTCACCATCGACAAAGGTAGACAATGTGACTTCCGAGGTATCGAATTCTGATTTGTTCCAGAAACGGACGAATTACTTCCCGTGGACGGAAAGGACGACGTTTATGATGATGTGATGGAAGAAATCACGAACCTCGAGAAGGAGCTTGATGGGCAGTTGAAGAAGTTTGAGAAGAAACTCGGGTAAGCCCAAGATGCCGTGGCGGATCGATCCTCCTCACATTTTTCGCAGATGTACTCTGTCTTGGTGGCACAGCGGGACAGGGAACAAGGCAGGTATTGATTGTGATATTGTTGAAATTATTAATACGGAAGCCACAGGAAATTTATCTCATCCAAACGAAAGCTAACGAGAAAAATATTCCCGACGACTGGGTGAAGAGTAGTGCCACCAAGGTAAGTTGTCCTGCCCCTGTGTGACCTCTACCCGCTTACGAAGCCGCTTAGGCTGCCAAACGCTGGGTCGTGCCCTCCTTGCAGTCGACTATCCGTTCACTGAAAGAAGCACGCGAAAATCGCACCACTGCCGTCAAAGAGTTCAAAGGGCGGCTCTATGAGGAATTTGACACTGACCGCGGAGTGTGGCTTCGAGCCGTCCGTGTCCTTGCTGAACTTGATTGTCTGTTCTCACTGGCCAAGGCATCTGTTGCCATTGGCGAGCCTTCTTGTAGACCTGAGTTCGTGGAAGGGGATGCAGCATTTATTGAGTTCAGAGACCTGAGGCATCCGACTCTGGCGGAATTGAAAGCGAGCTTCATTCCCAACGATATCAAACTCGGTGGGGATGTGGGAAGGATTGCCTTGCTGACAGGTTCGTTGAGATCTATTGGTCGTGATTATCTTTTGCTAAAGCTTGTTCGTAGGGCCAAACATGGGGTGCGTATTTGCTCGTCCCATTTTCCCCCCTACCGTTAGACTGATCATTCCTCCCTACAGAGGCAAATCTACGGTGAGTCTGAGAGAACGTTCATGAATCATGGCTCGACCTTTTTTTCAGGCTATGAGAATGACAGCAACTGGTGTTGTATGGATACGTTCGTGTTTTCAAAGAGAGAAACTCACCATCTGCAATCTGCATAGATCATGGCACAGCTTGGAATGCGCGTCCCTGCGCAATCAGCTCGGTGGGTCGTAGTGGAATGCCTCCGTGATCAACAGGACCTCATCAGAACTGGCAGGCTTTGTCCCGTTGACGCAATCCTGACCCGCATGGGGGCATACGACAACATGTTCTCGAACGCGAGTACATTCAAAGTCGAGTTGGACGAATGGTAAACTCTTTATGAATCTTCGTGACGAGAGAACCACTGACTGATGCCTGCCAGCTGCAAGATTTTGCGTGACGCGACTCCTCGGTCACTAGTCATTCTGGATGGTAGGCTGAATAATCATTCAATTTATTCTGCTGACGGCTCCGTCCAGAACTGGGCAGAGGGACTTCAACCTATGTAAGTTTACTCCCCGAGATCTCTAAACGCAATCAGCGCTTATGATCTCTAGGATGGAATGGCAATTGCTGGTGTAAGTGAATACCCGGCCTGTAGTCCCCCCCCCCGCTGATAGATTGTATGGACAGGCTGTTCTGCACGAACTCGCCACACGCACCCTCCCTCTGGCATTCTTTGCTACCCACTACGGTTCACTCACCGATGACTTTGCATACCACCCCAACATTCGGAACATGTATATGTCAACAAGTCTCGACGATGAGCAGCAAAAGGTATATTTTTGTGCCTTTCCACTCTAACCTTACCAACCCACGCACAGCTCATCTTCCTTTACAAACTCGTTGACGGTGTCGCTTCCTCTTCCTTTGGTACCCATGTCGCCAGCTTGGCAGGGGTACCCTCCGAGGTGGTTTCGCGCGCCGAAGTTATCTCGGAGGACTTTGCAAAACAGTTCAAGGCCCGGATTGATGGCAAGAAGAAACAGCTTGCGTCGAAACTTCCGCTTGTTGCGCAGGCTGATTTCAAATACTTGTTGGCGCTGGCGGATGGGGATTCAAAGCTCCCCGACAATCCGTACAAGAAACGGGAGCTCCTGAGGTTGTTGAAGAGAAGTGTGAGAGCCTACCTGTCGTGAATGTGGCGCGATTTTTTTTTGCTGTATTTTATGCTTTACTGCTCGATATCGTATTACCCCTCATCGTCCTGCACTGACATTCACCGTGGTTTATACCTCGTGCATCCCCGCGGTTATAGTTACAAGTCGTTCATAGTATCAATGATGTGGCCTTCATTTTAGGCAATTCTTGGTCGGGGATATCGTGCACCTGTTTTCTCGCCGATTGATTCGGAGAGCTCTCATTTGCGGCGTGATCAGAGTGGAGAATCCGTTCACGAACCGCATGTTTGCGAGATCTGTCCAGCCCGACATCGTTTCGCTGTTCTCCTCTACAGGCAGCGATCCTTTGGGGTTGTTCTCTGTGCATGTTGACGGCAGTCTACCCTCTGATTCTCTCATCCACCTTCTGAATGACTCCACTCCACTTCCCGCACCACCTCCACCGGCCGCTCTGGTTACGGCGCCATCTGTCTATCGTGACCAACATACGGATGCCAGCCAAGGGCATCAACTACATCAAACCGTACTCCACATCCAATCTCCGACACTGCGCAAGACGTTCGTCCGGTGTCCCCCTTCGGTTCCGCCGCACGCGCCGTCTTCCGGCGATGGAGGGCTCGGACTGAAACACGCCTGGCTGCACATCCAAGTCCGCAACTTGGGCAGAGACTGGTCGTTCGAGGTCGGCATCGTCGACAAGATGGGCAGACAAGGGACCGTCCGATGTTCCACTTTTCAGGTGCACGTCGTTTCCCCGCGCTCGCTGTCATCGCGCTCTTGGCATGGGTCTATCACTCACTCACGGCGATGATGGTGTGATTCTAGAAATCTCCCAAGCTCGTGCGTAATCATCGCGGCGCATCTCCGGTGCTCCATCTCCCTCTCACATTTCCGTCGTCTTCCTCGAGCCCGCTTACCGCATGGTCCACCATCACGCTCAACCTTGCGAAATTCGTCCCCCAATTCGCTTCGCTAGCGCTCACCCACTCCGCAAGCGAAGTAGCTGACGCCCATCACCCGGCGGAGAGAGGAGGGACGTCCAATCAGGTCCCCTTGCCTTCTGGGACGTATTCCCATCTCGCCTTCATAAAGATCTATGCGACCTGTCGCTTACGAAGGATCTGGCTGAGCGAATCCGCTCCTATCACGAGAACCCCTTGGGAGTTCGAGCTCTACGGAGATGAAGGCGTTGCTCTTTGACTTCAAGTTGTTTTTCGCTTTGTTGCCGAGATGTGTCACGAATGCCCGCGTTCGCGTTCGCGCGCGGAACCCGTCTTTGTAGGACTTGGTTGCAAAGTAACGATTGGAAATTGTGCAAGCTTCTTCCCGTCCGTTCTCTGAATGACAGCGACGACGCCGATCTGGCCAGAGTAAAACCGATCAAGCGGACCTATGGACGATGCCGAGATAAAAAAACAAGGCATCCGTGTTCGCTGAATGAAGCTTCCTCTGGGGGCCAAGCACTCGGGACGGTGAATATGATTATTATGCATGGGATATGTGTGTGAGGTGCGCCACGTTCTGTTGACGGCACGTTCTTGACGACCATGGGCGGTACGATATAATGTTTTCTTCGTTTACATTCGATCCATCGCACGACGCCGCCACCGTCATGGAAATGCATCACGAGTGCGCTCACGCTGGAATGGTGCCTTCTCGTAAGAGTTCGCCGGCTGTCCCCGATGTTTGTGGTTCTGTCAAAGTATTGTCACTGCTCAGGAGGTGGTGCCATCGACTGCGGAGCTCCTCGTCCCTCCGCAGCCCGGATCACCAGGGGGGGTATGTACACTGCCCACGGAGCTAGGTTGCGTTGCTGCCCTTCGGTGACTTCTAGCGTTGTGAACGCCATTCTTCTGGGTACCACAGCAATCTCGTGTGGACCCTAGGGGCTTGACGCGTTCCTCTTGACCAAAATCACTCGTGGTTTACCTTTTCCTCAGTATCGGCCGACTCGGTCAGTGCGAACGTGTGGGGGATCCGTTCAAAGGAAACGCATGCCTGGCGAAACCCGGGATCTCCGGTCCACTGACGCTCGTAAACAGCCGTGCAACGCATCTTTCGGGGGAAAGAACGAGGACTCGCATTTCCGAAAACGTGCGAGCGCATAGCAGCATGCAATGTGCTTATGCGCGTGATTATCTCAACGCAGCCTTTGCGGTACGATAAGGGAGTGACGGCTCGGATTACGTTCCCTTCTACCACCCAGCGGAACGGAACGGCGTCGTTCACCAACGAGGTTCAGCGTTCATCCGGGACACTGTATAGCCAGTTCAGCCCATCATGCCCCCTGATACAGGAACGCCTCGGCATACCGGATTTCGAGCTCTGCGGAGATGAAGCCCCGAGTTTGTATCTCTCCATCGCACGTTCGCACAACGTACACTATCTGCCATCTCGTGCCACCAGAGTGGCGAGCGCCTTTGAGTCCTCTTGAGATCAATGATCGATGTGGCCTCAGATGGATGGGTCATTTCCGCCGTGGGTTTTGAGGTGTGGATGGGTGGTTCTCGTGCTTCTTTCGGTCGACGTTTTTGGTGCTGCTAGTTCTTTGGATGAACAGAGGCTTCATGCGGCCGAAGGTGCGTGGCAATCGTCACAGAGCACTCCTCGGGAAGATGTCCCACACGGTCTGGATGGGAGGACCAGGTCGGTACGTGACTCTGTCATCCAGATCGAACGAGCTGGCCCGTCGATTCTGGAGAGTATCGTTTCAGACGTGAGATTTCTAATCACAAGAGCGGATGAGCGACCCACAAATATGATTCAGACGTGCTGCATTCCAGGGACAAGGACGATGGCAATCTAACTTTGCCGGGGTGACCGCCGCCACTGCCTTGGTGGTCGGACGAACATGTCACGTACGTAGAGGCTCAGGCCCGAGACACATGTCGACATTATGTTCATTGTAGATGGAATGAAATTACGAAGCTGCCTGATGGTGGCACCAACAATGAAATGATGAAGCATCTGTCCACCCACACGCCCGAATGGAAAATAAACGGACAAAGAGACATTGCGGACGGTATTATCCTAGGAGAGATGAGATCCCTAGAGTCAAAGCGCTGATCATGAATGGGACTAGCCGATTAATGTGCGGCAAACTCCTTGCATTTCCCCAGAGGCTGGGACCATTGGTAATGCCGTCGCGCGAGGAAGATCGCGACGACCAATGACTTGCATCAACGAAGCTCCCTTGTCTTAGTTTAACGTTTTCATCATAGCGTGCGCCATCCCTCGGAGTGACCGAGGCGTATGACCGCGCGGACATTGATCTTCAATGACTGACTTTGGGCGATAGGTGGAACTTGACCGGGCAATGACATGCCGTATCAGCGTAGGTGGGGTGGCCCGGATCTGTCAGGCGGTTACAATGATCCTGGGTGATCGGGAGCTGGTAATGGCCGGTCGTTACCAGGTTTGTGCCAAGCACACACTGCGTGTCGCGCTGATCCGGGCTGGCGTTAATGGATCAGCGTGCGTCCATTTGGCTTTGGGTCTTCAGGCGGGCGTCTCGTACCGGTCGACACCGTCTAAACTGTGGCGGGGAGCCCGCGCGATGGCCCGCCAATTTGGCTCGAGCTAGGGCATGGACGTTGCAACCCTGCAGACTGGGCGAGGCGCAGCACCAAACCCTTTTGCTGCATTGAACTTGTTGAGCGGAGTTGCCGTCACTTGCGCGGAGTAAAACGTTGATTGGTTAAATTTGATGAGGTCGCGGAGATGGAAAGTAGGTGTTTTTCATTTGTTGGGACCCTGGTGCTAGACGGATGGACGAACGCGCTGGAGATTCTGGGGGTTGAGAGGGTCGAGGACCTGGTGTACGTCTAGTGCGGCCCCTTGAGACTCACGGTGGCTCCCAAGGCGAATTCAAACCATCGGGGATAACCCGTCGTTGACCACCGCGTTCTCATTGTTTCGCTCTATTAGGAGGGAAAGGTGGGTGTATCCGAGTTACGCGATCATACAAGTCGACCCATGCCGCTCTTTCAAAGGCGAACACGTTGCTTGCGGATCACCTCTTTTCGCCTGCGCTCGTCCCTGCCGAACTCGTCGAACGGGGGGTGCTCGCGGTGGCAGGGCACCGGAGTAAGCAGTTCAGACAAATAGATGCACCGGATCGGCCCTTTATTAACCCATGTTTTTATTTTTCCTCAGTTGTAGAGCTTGGTGCAGGGTGCGCACTGCCATCGCTACTCGCGACGACCATGGTCCGTCCGCCATCCCTGATCGTCGCGACCGATTATCCAGACGACGGCATCCTTGGCAATCTCAAAGCAAACGTCGAACGAAACAGACCACATTACCGACCGCCTTGCCAAGTTCATTGCGTAGCGTACGAATGGGGAACTGACGCCACCCTCCTTTTGTAGGTGTGACACTGATTCATTGATGATCACCGCTGTGCACATCTTTTTATTTTTATTTTTATTTTATTTTATTTTTTGTGCGTTCTTCTTTTTCGCATTCTTTCTAGGCATCTTTCGCAACGCATCGACAGCATGTTGTCAGGCTATGACATCGTCATCATGTCTGATTTATTGCACTTCGATTCGTCCCACGAGGTGCTCGTGCGAGCTCTAACATTGCTTCTCACCAAGTCGTCCCATGCGCGTGTACGTCACTGCAGGAAATTACACTGCGTCACACGTGTGCAACAATTCCCTAGACCTGGGTACCAATGCCGGCTTGGTATGGGAGGAAGAGAGGAGTGGTAGAAGCGATGAACGGCATGGTGAGACATGGATGGGTTCGATGATCGTAAGCGGGCTCGACACCGCACAGCTCAGCACCCGGAAGCGTGCTTGTCGCTGGTGGACTGGACGGTGGAGCGGTGCAGTCCTGACTTGATAGAATATGCATGTTATCTTTCATCGATCCCACGCCGTCACGTTTTCAAGCCTCGAATGGAAGCAGAATCACGCCAGCAGTGCATCTTTTTGACATGTCCATGGTTCAAAGTTTCATTCATGGTCGCAAGGGCGTAATACATCGGGCGCGTTTGGTGGATCGCGCGTGATCTTTGGAAACATATGATTTCATCCAACACGCCACTTACGTGTGGACGGAACTAAGGAGATGCAGGACGAAAAGTCCCCCCCTCCTTCGATGATGAACGATGTCAAATACGAACATTTCCGTATCACCTCACCGTCAAATGTCCTTCTCGTACCCAGTTTGGATACGTTGTCGTAATCGTAATGTGGAAGCAGATCGCGCCCATGGAAATCCATGGTATGACTGCCGAACCGCGTTCAAAGACGGAGGAAGAACCTTGCGAATGCGCAACGGATTCATATTCATTGGATGCCAGGCACATGGAATGGGTCTAGACATGGAACGTCTGGACTGGGCGAGGCGTTGCGTCATCCATCTATGATTCTGATGCATATTATTCATGTTCGGACGCCGCAACGATGGCGTCGCAGCGTGGGCTCTCGTTGTGTTTTGAGTGTGGGTATGTAAGCGAGACATTGGTCCAAAGTGTGGAGCGAGATAAGCAACGTACGTTACATCGTATGTAACGCGTCTCGCTGTGCATGAAACCGGTCAACAAAAGCCCTCTCGGCTGCGTTGCTTTCAGTCATGCCTACCATAAGGTCCATAACACGTGAGACGTACAGAGCTATGCACGGCCACCACCATGAGGTTTAGTGTGGGAACAACCCTTGATTCCCCTGGTGAAAGCTGTCCCCCAGTCAAGCGAGAATGTGAAAATATGTCTCACAGAAGAACTTCGAGGCTCTGGAGTCTGTGAGGCGTGGTTAGAATTGGAAGCACAAACATACCGGAGGTTTTTGACCACGTGACTCTGACTCCTCCGCAGTGACCGCACCGCCAGGGACAGTTCATTTTTTCTCAGATCTGGCCAAGGTCAGCTTGGACACACGAGTCAGATCAAAATAGTAAGCTCTAGAACGAGCGTCGCCGTAGCGCTGACGAAGACATGCGCGAACCTAGTAATCGGAGGTTATTGTGCACGTGACTCTGACACCATCGCCGCCCGGGAAATGGTTCACTTTTTCGACGGGCCCCAGGTCGACTTGGACCCGCTCAAAGGACTCAGACACGAACGAGAGTCAAATTTACAGTAAGAAAAGTACCCTGGAACAAGGGCCACTCGGGCCCAACTGACTCCGGTCCAATCGCATTGACACGGAGCCCTTTCGAATGTCGGATCCCAAAAGGCAAATCCAACTCCCTTTTATTTTGTTATTATGTATTATTTTCCCTGTTCTCATTTGTCGACCGCACTGCACCAGCTGTGACCGGCTTCCAAAGGACGATCAGCACCGGTCTACGCCTACGACGGAATTGTACGTACGGCGCATGCATTTCGATAGCCTCGCAACTACGAACGACACCCCTGCGGTCTGCTCTCTCTCACGCGTCCGTCCGTCCGTCCGTACATGTGTACACGGGGTCCACACGCGCACACCGCCGTCCATTCACTACTCGCCCCGAGATGACGGATCTCACCACGCCAACATCGCCGGGCGTCCGCGAATAGTACCATACCTGCGCGAGATCCCCGCGCCATCGCTTATGGAAAGGTTGCATAACGTGACGGGGGTCCGTGTATCAAACTTTGGCGCGTTACATATCCCCCCGCGTGATCACACAAACGCTAATTTTGTCTCCTTCGTGGAGCGATCTCGTGCTCGCGGCGCAAAAACAATACGGGATCGGGTAACTGTGTTTTCTTGTCATGGCGTCAGACCGGGGGTCCGGCGCAGTGGGGTGGCGCTAGGCTGATGGCTGGAACGGGATGTGCGGCGGCGGTGGACAGGTGGCATGTCCCCATGTCCGGAAAACTCTTATGATCGTCGCTCGCCTAATGCCGTGGGTCAACATTTGCGTTCGGATCTGAGATGTACCTTTTTCTGGCCGTCCGCGGATCAGGTCAGTGCGCACTGGGATACATTGTACTAGATCATCGCATTATCAAGGGATGCCTCCGTTGGATTTGCAACATAGCCGTAAATGACAAGTCGTGAGGCAGGGGTGGTGACCCCTCGCAGAAATATGAAATATGCCCACAATTTTTGGATCGGTGGGCTAAAGTTAATTCATAATGTGTAGCCATGATACCCCACTCGTCATGGCGCCAAAAGCGCGCCGAACTGGTGCCATCTGTGGTACTGAAGTACGTGTTCCGAGACAGCTTTATTACTCCCGCGGCGTGTCTGGAGTTCGCAAAGAACGTTGACTCCGAGTTGTTGCGCGACTTCCGACCACCGATGGGCGCTGTCAGTTCGGGGAAATGCTTGTGTCATACTGGGTGGGGAGATAAGGTCGTGATCCGTTGAGATTTTGTATTTGTCGCAATTGGCACGCGGGTTTCCATAACAGGCGAAAGCAAGAACGGGACGCTCAGCTAGACTACAAGAAATGAGGCCTCGGCGATGACCCAATCTACAGAGACACGAAGAGATGCCTTGATGGGTGTCCCGTCTTATGACAACACGAACTTGATCGCGTATACGACTGTGGCGAAAAGGGGGTGGAAAAAGATGAGATTCGGTCCAACGTCTGGCAAGTTGCGAACGTGCACGCCGACGGGTTTTGTTCATTGTCTTTACTTTTTTGAGTCTAGGACCGTGAGAGGGTCTGTCGAAATAGAGGCTCGCATCGACTGCCAGGACGACCTGTGTGATCTTGAGCAGATCTACCTGGAGGTCCGCGGAAGATTCACGAGTGCGACGCGTTCCACATGGATATCTTGCGATGGGGTCGGAGTCGGTGCAGTCGGGATGATCAACGAGGACTTGATCTGGGGCGGTGGGATGTGGCGAAATGTACATAACTCCGCTGTTTTATTGGTATTGCGTGATTTATCGGACAAACAAACGAGCGATGCGCGTCACGATTGTGATTGAGTGGTTGATGGGATGCGGGTGGTGCAGCGATTCCGATGTGGTTTGGAGTGCGAGTGGCACTGAGGTGTGGAGGTGGGGCAGAATCAGAGAAGATCTAGAAGGGGGGAAAGCGAAAAGCGAATCTGAGGGAGCACATGGGTGTGAGGCACGTACCGAGGCTGAGCGACAAAGCAGCAGCGCACGTTGAGAGCCGGCCAATCGGGAAGAAGGCGTCGGCCGAGTGAAATCCGCGATCGTGAACGTGGTTTGTGGGCGCTTCGGCGGATCGTAATCGATGGGGTGTGCCGAAGCGGGAGGAGAGGTGTAAGCAGGGTTTGATTAGTCTGGAATGCCCTCTGCCGCACTAGACGTCTGTTGCGTGTTCGGAGTGGCGAGTTAGAAGAAGGGGAGTTGGATGTTTGTCTGGATCCGGAGATCTGGGACAGGGATGAGGCTGGCACATGTCGAGATCGGGGGGGAGCAGGGAGAAGACGATACACGATGCAGAGTGCAACTAGGTTATATTCAAGTTTAATGTCCGACACTGTAGACAAGTTCAAGGCATCTGGATGCACGGCAGCAGGAAAGGACGAGCGAGACAAGTAGCAGCATGGTACTCGTGCTTATGTTATCTGACAGGGAATGAACCAAGAGAGAAGCTGGGACCGGGCCCATGACATCGGGTGAAAAAATAAAACAGTGCTTAAAAAAAGCGGAATACGTACAGGGGTGTTGCGGCGAGCTTGCGCGGGGGCAGGGTCCGCGCATACCCGAAGATAGAACGGCCAGGACAACCAGACCGCAACTGCGGGCATGTCGCCGGAGGGCACGTCGAGTGCCAGTGCTGGTGAGGAGGCGAGGTGATGAATGAATGGATACCGTTCCAAATGGCTAGATTGCGCTACACGAGGACGCTCCTGCTTGTGCTACTGGCAGACTGGGCGAGCGTTGGGAGAGACACCCGCGGATAGCCTTCCTTAAAAGGCAAGTTGCCCGGTGATGGCGAATCGATTCAAGAAGACATGTACATAAAAGGGAATGGGGGTCAGCACGAAAGAGTATGGAGGTATTTATTATAAACGGCAAGGGTTTATGTACGCATGTGCCTGTTTGAGATAGATTGGGTTCATCAGATCCTCTCCCTCCTCAAGAGACGCCCGTTTGGTGTGCTTGCCAGAATGGCTCGCGCAATTTCATCTCTGATCTCTTTATAACGTCCTCCCCGTCCCTCGCTTCCTCTCCCCCGTCCCCGTCCTCGTCCTCCTCTTGCCCCCGATCACACCCGCCCATGTCCTTGGATCACTTCCCCATCTTTGCCGAGCGCCGTTTTCAACCCAGCGAGAGGCAATCTTACCCGACCCATGATAACCTCATTCCTTCCGCGTCCTCGTGGTCGTACTCCTCTAGGGCCTCTCCCGACCCCCACACTGCCTTCCCGCACCAGATCCCGCCCTCCTGGAACACTGCCCAGTACTCCACATGGTCCACCCCATCCGTCCCATACACCTCTCCCCCGCCTCCTTCCCCTCCGCCATATGTCGCCCTAAATCCAAGCTACCGTCACCCCGCGTTTACGCTCTTCCAACACACCGATTACCCACCGTCACCCTCCCGTCCCCTCATGAACTCCATGCACACCTCCCTCGCTTCGTCTTTATCCCCAACGGCGTCTTCCGCTCGTACGGCTCAAAATAACTTATCCTCTATTGCTCCAAACTCAAAGTATGACTCCCATCCCTGGGGCGATGGGCTCTACACTATCGATGATCCGGAAACCGCATCAAACTCCGAACGGCCTGCAAGCAGTGTGGCTACTTCCCCTTCAGCACGCGCTTCTTCCATCTCTTCTTCTGCCAGCATCCCCCCAGTAAAAGTAGAGCCCGAGGACTCTGTCGCCGCAGATTGCTTTGTCATGGAATTCTCTGCCGCCACCCCCGCTGCCCAGGCCAGCAGCTCTCTCGCTCCCCCGACAGAGGTCCCCCTTCGTGCCACCCAGGCAAGCAAGGCGATGCGCAAGATGATGGGGGTCTTCCGCCTCAATCCCTTTTCCATGCATGAGAGCGGCGCTCAGCCTACCACTACTTGGACCGGCGAGGAAGCAGGTCCTCTCGAGGAGGAACCACAATTGTTCGAGTTCCAACTCGACTTGCCAGGCTACGAGCGCGCACCCAGTGATCCAGTGCAACCGCAGCCCGCTTCCTCAAACAACCTTGACCGCGATTTCGATGACACCGGCAACTGGGCCGAGTGTAATGAACCGCCCCTCCATTACTCCCCCGCCTCTCAGCCGGTCTGGCTCGGAAATGACTCCCCGGCGTCTTATACACTACCGTCCCTACGACCTTACAGCCCCAATCCACCACTTCAATCGCCGTCCCCTCGCACAACCCCACTAGATAATACTGCATCAGACGTAAGCTCTTCTCGATCCTTTGATAAAATCCTTTTGACCACTCTCTATAGTACGCTTCTTCATATACTCTACCCGTTCCAAGTAGCTGCGCTACTTCTATTGACAACCTTCCACCCATCTCGTCGATGGCCCGTCGGTGGTCAAATACGACCAGTCTCCAACATCCCTTTATGATATAGACCTGCAGCAGCACTCGTGAACATCGTCACTCCACATCGTCGTCAGAAGCATTCTCGCGAGAATCCGCATCCAGTGTATTACTATACCACCCTTTCCGCTTGTTTCTGTCGTGTCATTTCATACCTTGCAGCACACTCCACGTCTCTCGACGTACCCCGCGACCGTTTGTCTTGATGTCTTGTTCTTCTCTTCTTGGGTACACCTTCAATACGGACAAACCACCACCGCATCTAATATTGTTTGTTCGACGGGTTGGAATGCATGTAGTATACGCCTACAATACATACGCATCATGTTATATCTTGCATACGCTGTGTCTTATCGTCTATCAGCTCCTCATCGCCGCCGAGTCCATGTGGACAAACACCCACAGCCATGACGCTTCAACACGCCACGGATCCGGATCTCATTTCGCATCATTTCTGACGTGTTTTTTTTTCTGTCTCTTAGGGGATGCACCGTCTAATTACTGCGCGCGATTACGTCAGCAAGTCTCGCGGGCCCCTGATAGGTGATCCACGCTGTTTCTGATCAGTTCGATAACCCATCACGTTGGATATAAACCAAGTGTACGAAACAAGGCATATGGAGCACCGCTCTTTCGGTCAAGCCACCCTCTTGCACCACGATCGACGTGAGGGTACGTCACACGTTAAAGAACAGCGCTGACTGGAAACGAAGACCGAAGCGTCTCCAACCATCCAGTGTCGGTCGGGGGCGATAAACCTCGCCCCGCCTGTCAAGTGTAGCGGGAGAACTCGGGATGTGAACGTCAGATGACGCACGTTCAGCGAGAGACGGCGTTATGGCATGCATTCTTCCATTGCGACGATGGGGTGTCGTTTAGATACTAGGACCGTGCGGCGTGACGAAGCACCTGGACCCGTCGCGTGCCTCCTTGCCAGTGGCCGTTGCCGATCTACGTATACGATAACGGGGAGTGCCGGGAGAAACCAGGGAAAAAGGAAAAAGAAAAAAAGTGTGCCTCCTTCCCAGTGGCCGTTGCCGATCTACGCGTACGATAATGGGGAGGGCCCGGGAGAAACCAGGGAAAAAGGGAAAAAGAAAATCAAAAAGGTACAGAGTCCATAGGGGGACCGGGTTCGAGACCCTCAGCGAGGTGACCGTGTGCATGTGTCAACCCGCACCGTGATGGATCCCCATCCGTTGGTGTTCGACGTGGATCCGTGTACGCCCCCCCCGCCCCTCCCCCCCTTTTTTTTGAACGGCGTGCAACAAGCGCGGGCTTGGCATTTGCAGGTCTACGCCAGGTCAGGTTAGTAATCATTATCGTTATCGCCGTCTGTTGGATTTGAACGACGTGCAAGGACGCGAAGAGTCCGTGCCGGGAGATATCTCCAACCGGACCAGCCACCGTCGGACGGGTCTGTGGCGCGTCGTAACCTATACAATGTACTGGCGAAATGGAATTATGGAATGACACACCCTTGCTGAACCTTTTTTTCCAAAGACGTGCGGCTCGGACGCACTGCCAGACATCTATCTCAACTCTCTCATGATCCATACCGTATGGGCTCTAAACTACTTGTGTTCCTTGTAAGATAAGACATACGCCGTCGAGATGATGGTTTGGCCGCGCGCGCTGCCCAAAGGGTATGCGTTATGAGAGAGTTGACTTTCGGATTCGGAACGATCTTGCCAAAGGAGCGGACGTGAATTAAGCGCTCGTGGATAGGTAGGCCGCGAAGCTGAGTTGTCATATGTAAACCTGTGCATGCGGCGCGAGTATCCTTAGGGACGTTATTCAGTCCAAGTCGCGTGTGCGCCCGCTGAGTTTGACACACAAGCGAGGGCATCTTCTTTTGGTCTAGTACAAAGACCCATTTCATTGTCACTTGCGATCGGTGTGGCCAAGATGCACAGCTAGGAAAAAGAACTCTATACTTATCGCCGGCACAGGGGTCTGGCGGATCCAACAAGTAGCGGTGACAGCATCGTGCACCGTCAAGATGGTGGCGTGAAGAGTCGGACCATACCGAAATATCACGTTGGTGTTGCCCTTTGTGGGCGCGGAAGAATCCTGGTTCTCGTCCACGAGGACGAGTACGAGATGCCATCACGAGGTCTATATTCTGTTCTACGATGGCATACGGTGTGGTACGCGAGGCCTGCGCGACGTGCTCGTTATGTGAGTTGTGTGGTGGTCAGAATGAGATGCGTCGCAGTAAGACGGTCTCAGGCACGGGGGACAAATACACTGTAGGTCCCCGTCGTCACGGGACACGGCACTCGCAGCTGAATGATGCAATGATAATGATGTGACTGATAAAAAAAACAATGACCCCCAAAGCGGGCACTTGCACGGCCGGGCTTCCCGGAGAGATGGCACGCATAATTGCCGAGCCATATATATGATAATGATAATTACTGTAGGAGCGTTTGCGTTTGCTTCGAGTCCGGGACAGGTGTATGCCGGAGACGGAGGAGGAGAGCGTCGTCTTGGGGTGCATTCGACCTTGCCGGTCCACGAACCTGTCACGACGGGGATCGTTGAATTTGATGATTAGCCTTGTGCATCCCCGTGTCCTAACGAGACAGGGCTTATCTGGGTCACGTATAGCTGTGCGGGTTTGCGGAACCATCTAGGCCCACGTTCCTTCATTCCTGGGGTTCATAGAGAACTGGCATGACACCGAAATTTCGGAGTTCGTCGTGTTACGCCGTCGGGAGGCAGCTCGTGCACACTGGATAACATATGAGGCTACCACGCTCCTGTGCGTCGGGAACGTCTCATGACTGGTTCTCGGCAGGGCCCACCCGCTGATCTGGGCAGTCTCTTCCTCCGTGTTGTGAGAACGTTCGAGACTTTCGAAGTGCATCTGTCGTGGTAGGTTGGGTAATTGAAAAGGAATCGCGGGAGTTTTCGTCGGAAGCGAAATTTGTGCGGGGCGTGACGA
>JBBPNN010000282.1:0-31969 GCA_038090935.1 Hortiboletus campestris
GGGTGTTTCTTAGCTATGCATTATCAACCACATGTAGATTTTGCTTTTAATAGTGTAGAACATATTATGAGAGATGTTAATAATGGTTGGTTAATCAGATATACTCATGCAAATGTTGCTTCTTTCTTCTTTATATTTGTATATGGACATATAGGAAGAAATATCTATTATGGTTCATATAAATCACCTAGAGTATTAGTTTGGACCATTGGAGTAATTATTTTTATCTTAATGATGGCTATAGCCTTCTTAGGTTATGTATTACCATATGGACAAATGAGTTTATGGGGTGCTACCGTTATTACTAATTTATTAAGTGCTATTCCTGTATTTGGTCAAGATTTAGTAGAATTAATTTGGGGAGGATTCTCAGTATCTAATGCTACATTAAATAGATTCTTTTCATTACATTATATTTTACCATTTTTATTAGCAGCTTTAGCTTTAGCTCACTTAATTGCTCTACATACAAATGGATCAAATAATCCTAATGGAATATCATCAAATGGTGATAGATATGCGATTCATCCATATTATATGTTTAAAGATCTTATAACTATATTCTTCTTCTTCTTAGCTTTATCAGTAATAGTATTCTATTATCCAAATTTATTAGGACATAGTGATAATTATATTGAAGCTAATCCTATGAGTACTCCTGCAAGTATTGTACCAGAATGGTACTTATTACCATTTTATGCTATATTAAGATCAATACCTAATAAATTATTAGGAGTATTAGCTATGTTTGGATCATTATTAATCCTATTAATATTACCTATTGTAGATGTTTCAAGACAAAGAGGTAACCAATTTAGACCTGCTATGAAAGTAGCTTTCTGGTTCTTTGTATTTAACTTTTGCATATTAATGTGGATTGGATCGCAACACCCTAATGAACCTTTTGTATTTATTGGGCAAGTATCAACATTCTTCTATTTTGCATGGTTCGTATTTATTGTTCCTGTAATAGGTTTAGTTGAAAATACTTTAATAGATATAGCTACTGAATAATATTTTATTTAATTAAAGAACTCATTTATAAACTTTATATTTATATTTGCATATATTTATATTTTTATATTTTATATTATATTCCCTCCTTATTGATTAATAATTATTATTTGTTTTAATTCTTATTTCTAATATTAAAAGTAATATATAATATAATTTATTTATATTATTCTTAAGCAATCTACTATAAACATAAATATGATGTGTTTTAGTTTATAGAATATTTATTTATTATTTGTATATTAATAATTAAATAAATAATTTTATTTCGGTATGTTAAATATTAGTTCCTCTATTAATTATTAATAACTTTATAAAGTATTTATAGCTAATTTTCATAATTTTTTAAATAATTTGATACTGTAAATTTCTTATTTAAATCTTATTATTTATTAATATAATTTTAGTTTAATAATTTTATTATTTTCTCATATTTAGTTACTATATATAATATTCGTAGAATGTCATTTTATTTCTTTTTAATTTATAATTTTGGACCAAATTTAATTTATTATGATAAAATCACATAATTTTCAATTTTTCCCTTATCATTTAGTAGAAGTTTCACCATGGCCTATAGTATTAAGTTTTTCATTATTAAACTTAACTATCGGAGCTGTAATGTATATGCAAGGTTACTATTCAGGTGATCTAATATTAGAATTAGGATTCATATTAACTTTAGGAGGTATGACATTCTGGTTTAGAGATGTAGGTAATGAAGCTACTTTAGGTGGACATCATACAAAACAAGTTAAAAAAGGATTAGAAATTGGATTCTTACTTTTTGTTGTTAGTGAAGTTTTTGCTTTCTTAAGTATTTTCTGGGCTTTCTTTCATGCTAGTTTAGCACCTGCTATAGAAATAGGAGGAGTATGGCCTCCACAAGGGATTACGCCATTAAATCCTTTTGCTATACCATTATTAAATACAATATTATTAGTATCTTCTGGTGCTTTTGTAACTTATGGTCACCATGCATTAATTAATGGGAACAGAAAAGATACTTTAAGAGGATTAGAATTAACTGTATTATTTGCTGTTCTTTTCACTTTCTTACAATATTTAGAATATGCTAATTCATCTTTCTCAATATCAGATTCAGTATTTGGTAGTGCTTTCTTCTGTTCAACAGGTTTACATGGTATTCATGTAATAGTTGGAACTATCTTTATCACAGTTCAATTAGTTAGAACTATAAATTATCATTTAACAAATACTCATCATCAAGGTTGTGAATCAGCTATTTTATATTGGCACTTTGTTGATATAGTGTGGTTATTCTTATTTATTGCTGTGTATTACTGGGGTGGATTATAATTATAATGTTAATAACATAAGTATATTATTTACTTTTTATTAATATTAGTTTATTTAATCTTTATTTTACTTTCACCTCTGTTTAATTAATTAAAAAAAATAAAATATTTATATATTGTTATATTATAAATTATATTTTAATAAAATTTAATCCCCATTCTTTCATAATTCTAAATAAGAAAGTTACAAACTTCTTTAACTAAAAAGTAAATATATTTAATAAATAATTAAAATTTTAATAATTTACTTTTTCAATTATTTATAAAAATAATTAGATTACAAATTGTCAGATTATTTATATAAATAATTAGATTTATTAAATGTCCTTAAGGGTAATAAAGCTTTTATATTACTTATGAATCTATCAATATTATTATTTTTAATCGGTATTTTAGGATTTATTTTAAATAGAAAAAATATAATCTTAATGATTATAGCTATAGAGATTATGCTTCTTGCTGTTACTGTATTAATTTTAATTAGTTCCTTTGGATTTGATGACAATATTGGACAAACTTTCAGTATTTATATTATCTCAATAGCTGGAGCTGAATCAGTGATAGGTTTAAGTATTTTAGTTGCTTTTTATAGATTAAGAGGAAATATTTCTATTAGATCTTAAAAATTTTATGTATTTATCAATTTTAATTTTCCCTTTATTAGCATCATTTGTATCTGGTTTTATGGGAAGAAAAATAGGTATAACAGGATCTCATATTATTACATGTACTTGTTTATCTATTTCTTCTTTATTGGCTACAATAGCATTCTATGAAGTTGGTATATGTGGTTCTCCTGTTTCAGTTTATTTATTTAATTGGGTAGATTCAGAATTTATGTCTATTTCATGGGAATTTTTATTTGATCAATTAACTGTTGCAATGTTTATTCCTGTTTTATATATATCCACATTAATTCATATATATACAACTTCTTATTTAGCTGAAGATCCTCATAATCAAAGATTCTTCTCTTATTTATCATTATTCACTTTTTTCATGTTATTATTAGTTTCTGGTGCTAATTATTTTTTAATGTTTATAGGTTGGGAAGGTATTGGAGTAGTTTCTTATTTATTAATTAACTATTATTTTACTAGAATTCAAGCTAATAAAGCTGCTATATTAGCTTTAACTATGAATAGAGTAGGTGATATGGGTTTAAGTATTGGATTCTTTGCATTATTTGCCTTATTTGGATCTGTTGATTATTCCACAATTTTTAGTTTAGCACCTTTTATGAATGAAACAGCTATTACTATAATTAGTTTATTATTATTAATGGGAGCTATGGCTAAATCTGCTCAAATTCCTTTACATTCTTGGTTACCTGGTTCTATGGAAGCTCCTACACCAGTTAGTGCTTTATTACATGCTGCTACTCTGGTTACAGCTGGTTTATATTTATTAATTAGATCTTCTGCTATTTTAGAATTTAGTCCTACTGCACTATTAGTTATTACTTTAATTGGAGCGAGTACAGCTTTCTTTGCAGCTACTTGTGGATTAGTACAAAATGATTTAAAAAGAATAATTGCTTTCAGTACCATATCACAATTAGGTTATATGGTTATGGGAGTAGGTTTAAGTCAATATAATGTAGCTTTAATGCATGTAGTGAACCATGCTTTCTTTAAAGCATTATTATTCTTAGGTGCTGGTGCTGTTATTCATAGTTTCGCTGATGAACAAGATATTAGAAAAATGGGAGGTTTAATTAAATTTTTACCATTTACTTATACAGCTATGTTAGTTGGATCTTTATCTTTATTAGCTACTCCATGGTTATCAGGTTTCTATAGTAAAGATTTAATAATAGAATTAGCTTATGGACAATACAGTTTTGCAGGTATTTATGCTTATATGTTAGGAAGTTTAACAGCTGGTTTAACAGCTTTTTATTCATTCAGATTAATAAGTTTAGTATTCTTAACTGTGCCAAATGGTATTAAAAATGTGTATTTAAATTCTCATGAATCTAATTTTTCTGTTATTATCCCTTTATTTATTTTAGCTTTATTTAGTATATTATTTGGATTCGTTTTATCTGATTTATTTGTTGGAGTAGGATCAGATTTCTTTGGTAATTCTATTTTTATTCACCCTAAGAATATTTCTATTATTGAAGCTGAATTTAGTTTACCTTTAATAATTAAATTATTACCTACATTATTCTCAATATTAGGTGCTACAAGTGCTATATTCTTATATCATGTATATCCTGATTTTATTATTAATTTAACTGATTCTGCTTCAGGTAAAAAAATGTATACTTTCCTTAACGGTAAATATTTCTTTGATGCAATTTATAATTATTATTTCATTTCAGCTGTATTATTAACTGGTAATACTATATCTAAAGTATTAGATAGAGGTGTAATTGAATTAGTAGGTCCTTATGGATTAGCTTCTGTATTAGAAAATACTGCTAATAATATTGCTAAATTAGATACTGGAGTTATTACTACTTATTCTTTATACATTACTATAGGAATATTATCATTAGTCTTCTTAGTATTCGCACCCTTATTGTTTGATACTTACATTATATCTGAATTTAGATTAATTGTTATCTATATATCAGCTTTATTCTTTTCTGTATTACCTAGTTTATCTAATAAACATTAATTTATATATAAATTATTTTATAATTAACTTATAAAACCAAATTATTAAGTAAAAGGTAAAATATAAGTTAAAGTTATAATAAATTCTTAATTAAATAATTTAATTACTCTCCATATAAAATATATACATAAGTATTAAGAAATAATATTAAATAAACTAATATACAAACAAATACTACATTTAGGAACTAAAATAAAACACACAATAACTAACAAAATACACAAACAAAAAGATGTTAACTTTATTATTAATTATACCTATAATAGGATCTCTATTTATTTTATCTATTCCAGAAAATTCTGTTGATAGTCATTCTAAAATGAGAACTATTGCTATTACCACTTCTTTGGTTAATTTATTAATTTCTATTTTCTTATGGTTAAATTTCGATTCTAATACAACTCAGTTTCAATTTGTTTCTGAATTTGATTACTTAACTTTTGGACATTTAAATTTTGGTGTTGATGGAATATCTTTATATTTTGTTTTATTAACTACTTTCATTACCCCTATTGCTATCATTTCTAATGCTTATATTATAAATTCTAACTTGAAATTCTTTTTAATTGCTTTCTTAATTTTAGAAACTTTACAATTAGCTGTATTTTTAGTATTAGATTTATTATTATTTTATATATTCTTTGAAAGTGTTTTACCTATTTTATTTATTATAATAATAGTATATGGATCTGGAGAATTTAGATTCAGATCAGCTAATTTATTTTTCTTATATACATTATTTGGATCTTTATTTATGTTGTTAGCAATTTTAAAAATTTTTAATTTAGCAGGTACTACAGATTTCCAATTATTATCATTAGTTGAAATTAATGCTGATGCACAAAAAATTTTATGGTTAGCTTTCTTCTTAGCTCTTGCTATTAAAACTCCATTATGGCCATTCACAGGTTGGTTATATAGAGCTCATGCTGATAGTCCTTTAGCTGGATCTATTTTATTAGCTGCTACTATATTAAAATTTGCTACATATGGTTATATAAGAATATTAATTAACTTATTACCTGATGCTTCAAATTATTTTGGTCCTTTAGTTCAAACTATTGCTATTATTACTTTAATTTATGCATCTTTAACTACAATTATTCAACAAGATACTAAAACTCTTATTGCTTATTCAAGTATTGCTCATATGAGTGTAGTTATTTTAGGTTTATTTTCTAATAATATCCAAGGTATTGAAGGAGCTATTTTATTAGCTTTAGCTCATGGATTTGTTTCTCCTGCTTTATTTATTTGTGTAGGTGGAATTATTTATGAAAGAACAGGTACTAGAATTATTAAATATATTAGAGGTTTAGTTACTTATATGCCTATATTCTCATTGTTATTCTTTATATTTACATTATGTAACACAGGAATACCTTTAAGTTTAAATTTCTTAGGAGAACAATTATCTTTAATTGGAATATGGGAAATTAATCCTTTAATATCAGCATTAGGAGCTACAGGAATAGTATTATCTGCGTGTTATTCTATCTTCTTATATAATAGAATATCATATGGAACTTATTCACCTAATATGAATAATGTAATTGTATTAGATATTACTAGAAGAGAATTTATTATTTTAATTTCTTTATTATTACCTACAATATTATTAGGAATATTACCTAATGTAATATTAGATTCAATACATGTATCGGTATCAACTGTATTATATAATTTATAATTATATTATTTCTACTTCAGTATTAATTATTAGTTAGTTTTAAACCCTCCTTATAGGTTCAAATAACTCCTTATTTCTTTTAAGTTTAAAAGTATGAGCTGACAATATTATTTAATTTATTAAGGATACAATTTTATATTAATATTTTTAAATTTTTATTCCTTTATTAAAAAAATTAGTAAGTATTTATTCTTTTTTTTTTTTCAGCTGTTAATTTAATAATTTTTATATTGTATCGTATCCCATATATTAACATTATATTTTTATATGAATTAATGGATTATTAAATAAGTAAATAAAGTTAATATAAGAGGTTTCATATTATTATATTGATATTTAGTCACTTTATTTATATTTTTTCGAATATCTTTAATTAAGTTATTAAAATAACTCAAATTTTTAGCAAAAACAAACAAACAAAAATGGAAAATAATCAAAGAAAAATAGGGAAAATAATTCCTTTATTCTATTCAAGTTTAAAACAAAAATTAAACTTATCTATCTCTATGAATCCCAAATATCAAGGTAGTGCACACAAACCTTCA
Organism: Hortiboletus campestris; assembly: GCA_038090935.1. NCBI lineage: Eukaryota > Fungi > Basidiomycota > Agaricomycetes > Boletales > Boletaceae > Hortiboletus > Hortiboletus campestris. Next base: position 7,197 of record JBBPNN010000282.1, read on the forward strand.
TATGTAATAGGTAATTTGGATGGTTTCTTTAAAAATAGTTCTAAAACAAAAATTAAATTTTTCAGAAGAAAATTAAAAAGTTTACAATTTTATAGTAAACAAATAAAAAATTCTCAAAAAATAAATAATTCTTTAGATTTAGTAAATATAACAAAAGAACAAATAAATGCACAATCTGAAATAAATACAAATACCACATTAAATAATGTAAGTAAAATTAATGATAATATGATTAATAAATATATTGATAATAATATAATTAATAATATAAAATTTCCTTTAAATTTATTAGTTAATAATAATTCTAATAATAATATTAAAAATATTAATTATATCAGATTAATTAGTAAATATTATCCTGATTTAGCTGCAAGTAAAAATAATATGTATAAATTTAATTTAAATAATACCAGATTAATAAGAAATATTTATACTTTATTACATTCAGCTTTTATATTAATGCAATGTTTAATTAGTCAACCTAGAATATCTTATATAAATGATAAAATATTAATTCAATTCTTTTTTTATCCTGATGTCAAATTATCTAAACATATGAAAGCAAAATGAAGTCAAAATATAATTAATAAATTATTAAATAAGTTAGATTATAAAACTAGAAAAGAAATTAAAAAATTATTTAAATCAACCTATTTTAATTCTAAACAAAAAATTATCAAATTATTTAATAAATTAAATTTTAATGAACAAAAAGAAGTGGTACAAAATTTTACTATGCCATCAAAACAAATTAAAAAAATAATCAATATAATAATAAAAAGAAATGAATCATTAGAAATGTCAGATATTCAAGCTCAAAAAAGAATAAAAAGATTATTTAATAATGCATTTATTAATTATAATAAACCTATTCATTATACTGAAGATAATTGTAATATCCATAAATTACAGAATAATTCTATGTTCTTAAATATTTATAATCAAAAATTACAAATTTTATCTCAATTATTAAGTAAAATTTGTAATAAACCTGTACAATTAGAATTAATTAGATTACATTATCCTTTTTATGATCCTAATATTATTGTTAATTTATTATCTTATTTATCTGAAAATATTAAAATTAGAAGAATATTAGGTAAAATTTATAAATCAGCATTAATTACTAAACCTACTGCTAATATTCAAAGAAAAAGATTTTCAGTAATACCTGGTTATTTAACTGGATTAACTATTAAATTTGCAGGAAGATTTCCAACACAAAAAATAGTGCCAAGAAAAACAGTAAAAACTGAAAAAATAGGAAGTTTAGCTAGAAAAAAAGCAGTATTGGTTGAAACTGCCAGATTTTCAAATAAAAATAGAAGAGGAGCCTTTAGTATATCTGTATCAACAGGATTATATTTAAATAATTTTTTAAAATAATAATATAACTAGTTTTTATTATTATCTTATAATTTATATCGTGTATATTAACTTTTTATTGAATATTTTGATTAATTTAATTATATTTAAATTAGTTATTAAACCCCTTTTTTATACAAATATTCGCAGTTAATAGCGATTAAATACTTATATATATATAAATACTTATATTTATAAGTACGTAAATATATGTATTATAATCTTTTTTAATTTGTATTATATATATTGACGTTTTATTGTTTTTTGTTCATAGGAACTCTTCCTTTATTTTTAATTCTTAAAAAATTAGGTCACACATTCTAGGTAAAACCTAGTTAAGTATTAGTACATACTATTAATATTTAATGTATTCAGCCTTTAGTTGTAATATATAAATATTACGAACGGTTAAACGTAGGCATAAATTTATTTTTTTAACATATGAAAAATTTATTATTAAACATTTTAGCTTTTGGAGCTATTCTTTCTAGTTTATTAGTTATAACTTCTACTAATCCTGTGTTAGCTGTTATATTTTTAATCTCAGTTTTCTTTAATATTGCTGGTTATTTAATTTTATTAGGTGTTGAATTTATTGGTATATCTTATATATTATTATATGTAGGAGCTATAACTGTATTATTCTTATTTGTAATAATGATGATTAATATAAAATTAACAGATATTTTAGAAACAGGATCTCAATATACACAAAATTTTCCATTAGCATTAGCTATAGGTTCTTTATTTATTTATATAATATTTTCTATAATACCTTTCCAAATTAATAATGTATCTATTATTTCTATGTTCTTTGATTTAACTAATACAATAAATAGTTTATTCTTATCAGTTAATAATTCAACTTTAGTTAATGTATTAACTACATTTAATCCTTCTATTGCTGATATAACTATTACTAATTTCTTACATATTGAAGCTATAGGGCATAATTTATACACATATGGAGCAGCTTTATTATTAATATGTAGTATATTATTATTATTAGCAATGGTAGCTACTATATTTATTTCCAGAAAATCTAGATTCTAATATTATAATAAATAAATATATCTAGTGTATTATTATTACATTAAGAAAATAAAGATTTAATATTTAAAATCCCCTCCAATATATTATTTCTTATTTATTAAAGATATAAAGTAATAAAAGATTATATAATATTTATATTAATATTATTTATGACCATAGTTATATTTATAAAAGTATAAAGATATATAAATTAATTTTATTATTATTTTATATATAATTAAAAATAATTTATTTAGAATATATTTATATAAGGGTATTTAAGGTTTAATGATTTTTATTAGTTTATTAATATTAATTGTGGCTATTGCCATTCCTTCTATTAGAACAAATTTGTCTCCTAATTTATTTGTTAGGTTAACTGCTATTATATTTCTCTATGCCGCAGGTTTATCTTTAAATTCCTTATATATTCAATCAATTGAATCAGGTTTAGGTATATATAGTGGTTTATTCCATGTAACTATAACTTCACAAACAATAGATATCTTTATATATATTATAGGTGCTTTAATATTAACAGCTTGGCCTATATTTAATAAACATCTATTGAAAAATAGTTACAAAAAGAATTCTAATTTTAATTTAGAATCAGATAAATTAAGTTATATAAATAATCCAGCTACTGAATATTCTTTAATAGTTATATTTAGTAGTTTAGGTTCTTCATTATTATTATCATCTTCAGATTTTATCTCAATGTATTTAAGTTTAGAATTACAATCTTTTGGAGTGTATATTTTAGCAACTTTATATAGAGATTCAGAATCAGCTACTGCAGCTGGATTAAAATATTTCTTATTAGGAGGATTATCATCTTGTGTGATATTATTAGGAGTAGGTTTAATTTATTCATATTCAGGAATTACTAATTTTGAATCTTTATATAGTTTAAGTTCTGTTTTACATGCTTTTACATTTAATGACTCTGTTTCATTGGGTATAACATTAGGAATTATATTTATTTTCTTAGGTTTATTATTTAAAATAGCAGCAGCACCTTTACATAATTGGGCTCCTGATGTGTATGATAATAGTCCTACTATAGTTACTATATGGTTGACTATAATGCCTAAAATATCTATAATATTCTTACTATTTGAAATAATAAATGGATTAAATTTATCAACTTCTTTATTAGTATTAGATAATATTAATTTCTTACCAGTATTTTTCTTAAATTTTGCTAAATATAAAATAATAGAAATTAAACATTTATTATTATTAAGTGCTTTATTATCTTTAATTATAGGAACAGTTGTTGGTTTATCACAAATTAGAATAAAAAGATTATTGGCTTATAGTACTATTTCTCATGTTGGATTTATTTTAATTGCTTTAGCAATAAATTCCTCAAGTTCAATAGAAGCTTTATATTTCTATGTAATTCAATACACTTTAACAAATTTAAATGTATTTTTAATCTTATTAGCATTTGGTTATGTAATTAATAAAAATAATCTAATTAATAATAACTTAATTAATTCAGATATTAATTTTATCTCACAATTAAAAGGTCAATTCTTCCATAATCCTATTTTAAGTTTAAGTTTAACTATTTGTTTATTCTCAATGGCTGGGGTACCACCTTTAATAGGTTTCTTTTCTAAATATTATGTATTATATTCTGCTATTGATAGTCAATATTATGTTATGGCTATTGTAGCTATATTATCTAGTGTAATAAGTGCTTCATATTATATAAAAATAATAAGAGTTTTACATACAGAAGAAACAAAGGCTAAATCAAATATTACAGAAAGTAATGAATTGGTATTAAATAATTTTCATAGTTTCTTAATATCTAGTTTAACATTAGGGATATTATTATTCTTAATTAAACCTACAATAATTTTAAATAGTGTACAGTTACTATCAATATTATTATTTGATAAATATAATATATCATGAATAATATAATGACATTGTTTATAATTGTACCCTTTTTAGCTTTTGTTTTATTAGCTTTAAATGTTTTATTAGCTCCTAAAAATGCTTATGAAGCTAAAGCATCTGCTTATGAATGTGGTTTCTTAGCTATTGAAGGACAAACTAGATCTACTTTCCAAATTCATTTCTATATTGTGGCTATGTTATTCTTAGTTTTTGATTTAGAAATCTTATTATTATTTCCTTTAGCTGTTACTTTGTATCAAGTAAGTACTTATGGTTTTGTCATAGGTTTAATCTTCTTCTTTGTATTAACAATAGGATTCGTATTAGAAATAGGATCTGGAGCTATCTCTTTAACTAATACTCACGAATAATTTTATTATTTTTTGTGTTTGTAATTAAATTTTATATTATAGTTTTTATCCCCTTCCTTTGGCTTATTATAAATTTTATTATTCTAACAAATTTTAATATTAGAAACCTAACTTAAAAGAAGTTTATATAATAATTTCTTTTATTTTGAAGGAGAGGTGATCCGATTGGTAATGGTGGTTCTCTGTAAAAGAATTGGTCTCTGACCACATTAGGTTCGATTCCTAAACTCTTCAATTATTAATATTATTAAGAGAGATATATTTTATAATATACTAATTTTTTAAAGACTGTAGCATAATTGGTTAATGCAGTTCGCTCATAATGGATATTATAAGGGTTCAATTCCCTTCGGTCTTAACAAACTAACTAGAAAGGGTACTTGGTCGAGTCTGGTTTATGGCGCTCGTCTTGAAAACGAGTACTCCAAAAGAGTCGTCGGTTCAAATCCGACAGTGCCCGTGTTAGAAATAATAAAATTTATGTAATTAAGTGTATTTAAATACAAATTTAATTATTCATATTCAATATTAAAAGAGATATAAACTATTGTGAAAAACATATATAATAAGACAATTAATATATAATTGTTCAATTTTTAGTAAGAATTTAATTTTGGTTCCGATTGAACGTTATTCAGTAGTTTTAAGACATGCAAATCGTTATTTCTGATAGTAAATTTGGGTTTATTCTAAGAAATAAGGTGTAGAGGTGAGTATAGTATATAAGATACCCTATAAGTCTTCATTAATAGAAGATAATTAATCAGAAAAGAAAATAAAAATAGTCTTAACAAAATTTATGAGTATTTTCGTATTGTATTAATATAAATTTTAATGAATTGTATTAAAATAATTATTACTAATATTATTATTTTTATAATTATTCAATTATTAGACTAATTAAGCATATTAATAAATTTTAATAATGTATTAGGAATAAATGATTAAGGTAAAATTAGCTATTTTTACTGTTAAAAGGAATTTTTCTGCTTTAGGATTCTATATACTTTGATTATGATAGTTGGTAGTGGTAACGGCCTACCAAGTCTACGATCAAAAGCCAAGTTTGATAGAACATATGGCCACATTGGGAGTGCAAATACCCCAAGTAAAATAAAAATTACCAGCAGTCAAGAATATTAGTCAATGCTCGCAAGAGTGAACTAGCTAACTGAAATCTTAATATTTAAAAATTTAAGATAAAGTGAGAGAAAATAATGATATTATCTTGCTATTAGTGTCGTCTAAATTTGGTGCCAGAAGACTCGGTAAGACCTTAGACGCAAACGTTAATCGTCATAATCAGGCGTAAAGGGTGTGTAGGCGGCTTTAAAAATATAATAAAAATATTATAAAATTAATAAATTCTTATAGCTACAAAAATTATATTTTAATTAAAGCTAGAATCTAAAAGAGGGTAAGCTAAACAACATAATTAATTGGGAGTAACAACTTATAATAATGTGGAGTACTAAAGGTTAAAGCTATTTATCTACTTAAGATTGACGCTAAGAAACGAAGGGGAGAATAAGAAACTTAGATTAGATACCTAATTATCTCTCTCAGTCAACGATGAATGGTAGTTATTAAAAATTATAAAATATAATAAAAAAATAATATATAATTATATTATATTTTATTATATATAAGTTAGTGACGAGGTTAACACGATGACCATTCCGCCTTGTTAGTAAGACTGCAAAGTTGAAAACAAAAAAATTAGTCGGTCTTGAAGCAAACGAAGTGAAGCATGTTATTTAATACGATAATCCGCGTAAAATCTTACCAGTTCTTGTATATTCTTATTAATGTTTATTTAAATGAAATAAGTTATTGAAAAGCAATTTTCCTTCTCTTTTTAATTTAAGTAAATTATTGTAAGATTACAGGTGTTGCATGGCTGTCGTCAGTCCGTGTCGTGAGAAGTTTGGTTAAATCCGTGAACGGACGAAATCCCTAGTATTAATTTATACATAATACATAATAGTGTTGATAAGATGCTAGTTGGGGCTAAGACAAGTCATTATGGCCCTTATGAACTGGGCTATAGACGTGCCACAAAAACTTTTACAAAGTGATGCAATTCTGTACCTAAATAAATTTAGAAATTGGTATTACCGAACTAAATTTACAGGAGAAAGGAGGAGCTAATCATTAAAGAAAGTTAACTATTAAATTAGTTGAATTGTCATCTGAAACTCGGTGACATGAAAAAGGAATTTCGAGTAATCGTTGATCATTACGCAACGGTGAATTAAGCATTCAGGATGAACTAACCGTCTGTCGCTGGGAAGGAGCTTGATTTTAAGGAAGATGTGTATTGTTCTTATTTTCTTATTTACAAATCTATTTGATAAAAAGTATAAATTAACCTTTATATGAGTATTCAAATAATAATTATAAGTACTTAAATACTTAATTAATTAGTACAAATTGAAATTTTAATTATTTTTTAATAACTAAAAATAGAAGTATTAGTTTAAGATTAGATTTACCTTAATTGGAAGAATAGAACATGCTTATTAACTATTTGAATATGTTATTACTCTATAGTAACATATATAATAATATATACTCTGGTCTAATCCAAATTTATAAACGTGATTGTTAAGAAAAAACTGAACCCAACGAATTAAATTGAGTAACATCTCAAAAGTCATAGCAAGGTAGCCGTACTGGAAGGTGCTGCTGAAAAATAAAACGTAGAGTATATAACCCCCCCTCCTATTTTACATACAGGTATTAATATAAATTAAATATACAAATTATACCTTAATTTACCTAATAATTAAAATAATAAGTTATTTTATTGATTAATGTATTAAAATAATAGTAAATTAATATTATCAATTTTAGGGGGTTAGCTGAGTGGTTTAGCAGTAAATTTACACTTTACAGACAGAGTTTCGATTACTCTACTCCCTATATTAAAACAAAAATATTAAGAAAAGTATTTATAAATGTAATTATCTTTAATTATTCTATATTCTATTAACAAGTATGCCGTAATCTTAGGTAACCGGGTAAATCTTAGGCATTTATGCTTCTAGCACTTAAGAGTTCGAATCTCTTTACTTGTAGACTAAAAGGATTCCCGCACTTTTTGTTGTGTGATTTTTAAATCAAATTTTCATTATTTGATTTGTTGTCCACATTAAATTTGTGGGAAATAGGTTATACTTAGAACTTTACAATGGAGTTACTCCTTAAAAGGCTTAACTCTTACTGTAATACAACTAGTTGGTAGGTGTTTATTCCAAATCTTCAATTTTAATTTAACTTGATTTTGGAGAAAATGGAATAATTTTAATTTTCTTAAAAGGATTTTCAATAAATGGAGGATTATTATCAGGTAATTGATAAGTTGATGCTTTCGGAGTTTCCATATCCTCTTCCTTTGGGAATAAACTTAACATTTCATCTTTGTCTTCTTTCTCTAAATCATTTGTTGGAGAATAGCTATTTCTATCTTTATTTCTATTGATAAAAGCTATTAAACCTTCTCTTTCTGAATTACTTAATAAACCCTCATTTTCAGATGAATTATCTTCTTCATTTGGTTTAGAATCATCAGTATCAATAAATTTATATCCAGTTATATAACTAATAGATACTGTGATAAATTTATATATGAATGTTCCAGTAACAAATGTGGTTGCATAATCTGAAGGTATTTTGCTTTCAATTTTACTTATAATAGGATTTATAACTTCTTCTATATTTGAATGAGGATTATAATAATATATAGCTCCATATCCAATTATCATTAAAGGTATTATCCAATATGAATTATTTGTAGAATGTTGAGTAGATTTGTCTATAACATTTATCTTTTTTCTATATGTTAAGAAATCTCTTGGCTCGGATATTTCATCATCTACTTCATCATTACCAACTCATTTATTATATAAATGTCTAATATAGTTTATAATGCTATTGATATAGTTAGAAAATTCGTCTACAACATCAAAATTATAGTATAATAAAGAAATATTAAATAAAGATAAGATAGCTATAATGGCACTACCTAATTTTATTAAATATATTATATTATTGAATATAAACTTCAAAGGGTTATAAATTAAAGAAATTAGTTATATCTCATTAAATATTTATATACTTTACTGTATGTATGCTGTGCTCCTATTTTACTAAATATGGATGCAAGAAATTTAAAGATATATTGTAAAACTTTAAAAACAATTTTCATTTTATTTTAAAATGGCTGCGGAATTGCCCACTAAGAATATATTTTATGAAAATATATATGATCATTTATATGATCTCTTTTAAATTAATCTAACAGTGTATTATGAAAATAATACAATAAAAATGGGGAATTCCATAGGTAACAAATTAACAACAGATGTTTTCTATAAAGAACTTTAAATATAACATAATATTTTTTATAATATTAATAAAATATCTAATAATATATTACTTTTTTGAAAATATTATTATAGATAATTATATTGATTTATTCTCAAATAATTATTACCCGAAAGCTCCTATATCATCAAATCAAATAGTAAATATTGAAGACTTTTATAGTGAAGAGTTTGAAGATTTATTTGCGGATCCTCAAAGTATAAATTTGTATACAAATGGGAAAAATTTTAACAATAATATAGAATCTATACCAGAGATTCAAATAACTATGGTTGAAGTTGATATTGGCTTGCAAAATCTTAATAATCCACTTGAAGGATCCAGATTTTCATTAGAGACAGTTGCCCCCACAGAAATATTAACATTAGGCAAAATACCTTTCATATAAGTAATAAAATGTCTTATATATTACCAATATCAGGGATATTAATTACAGGAACAATAATAACAATCATTACATTAGTAACTAAATAATAATTTAAACACCTCCCTTATTGTTTTTCTACTTAATTAAAGTAAGATATATTACTTTAATATCAAATTAAAATGTAATGTAGATAGAAAACCTTATAAGATATTTCAATGCGAGATTTAAACAAAATAATGGGAGATGGAAAATACCAGTAAAGAGATTCGAACTCTTAAGTGCTAGAAACATAAATGCCTAATATAATTATTTATATACGAATAATCAGACTTGAACTGATCACTACTACTTGGAAGGTAGATGTTATACCAACTTAACTATACTCGTTAAATTTTAAATATTAAATAATATTACTCTTTTATTTTTTTACTAATTGGCTTAATAGATTATTTATATTTTAATGGAGGGGAGATAAAATTAAATTAATCAATTAATTATTATTTAATTCTAATTAATATTAAATATTAATTATGAGTATAATAATAAGAAAGCAATCATTAATGAGAATAATCCTGTAGCTTCGGCTAAGGCGAATCCTAAAATTGCGTAACCGAATAATTGTCCTCTTAATTGAGGGTTTCTAGCAGTAGAAGCGATTAATGAAGCAAAGATTTGTCCGATACCTAATCCGGCACCAATTAAACCTGAGCAAGCTAATCCTGCACCGATGAATTTTGCTGCAGCTAACATAAGTATTATAAATTATATAATTTAAAGATAGTGTCTGACATATATTATAATTTAAATAATATTACTCTTTTATTTAGTAAAGTTATTATAATTATTTTTGTATTTGTTACGAGTCCTACCAGATTCGAACTGGTACCTTACTAAGCGACAATTAGAAACTCTTCCTATTTAAGCTAAGGACCCTTTGTTTTAACTTAATTGTATATTTATTTTCAAGAGCAAGGTGACTTGAACACCTAACAATGATTTTGGAGATCACTATATTACCAATTATACTATGCTCTTTAATTAATGAAATAAAATATACTTCTAATATATAAAGAATATTAATACAAATAATAATTATTATAAAGGAAGTAAAGAGATTCGAACTCTTAACCGTTTCATTAAAAGTAAAACACTCTACCTGTTGAGTTATACTTCCATCTAATATAGTTAAATATTAAGTAAGTATAATGTTTTAAGATACTAAATTAATATCTAAGATTAAGAAGTATAATTTAATATATAAATATATAAACTTATTAATTATAATAATTAACAAATCTAAGAATATAATTCTATTTTGAGTTACCCCGATTCGAACGAGGAAATTCTTCGCCAAAGGAAGACGTTTTGCCAATTATACTATAACTCATAAACAAAACATTAATATATTTAATATATAATTAGTTTTATATTTTATTTATATACTCTTTTATTTGTTTATTGTATTAGTATGCCTAAAGGTGGACTTGAACCGCCAACGACTTATTACAAGTAAGTTATTTATCCAATTAAACTATTCAGGCTTATATAAGTATTTTATATAATTAAACTTAATTAAACGATAAAATGCCTCGGAATGGAGTCGAACCACTGTCTTTCGATCTTCAGACGAACGCTTTAACCCTTAAGCAACCGAAGCTTATAAATATTATATTATTAATATTTTATTTAAATTATTATTGTATGGTTTGGAGAAAGATAGACTCGAACTATCATTACTGTAGTGCAAGTACAGTTGATTACCAATTATCAGATTTCCCCTTAATTATTTTAAAATATTAAATACAAATAAAAAGATATTAATTATAAATCTCTTTTAAAATAATAATAAATTATAAAATTTGTAATAAATACAAATTTAGTTAATATTTGGTTCACGCTATTAACTAAATATTATTAGTTTTGTAAGATTTTATTACAAATTTATACAGAATTAAATTAGCTTGTATAAAACTTAAATTAATTTAATAGTTTAGTCCATTAGTTACAAATAGAAGGGGAGCAAATTACTATTATTCTAAATTTATTAAACAAAAAATAAATAAATTAATTAATTCTCATTATTACATTGAATCAACCCAAGCTAAGTAATCTTGAACTGAAACTGCTTCTACAGCTATAGGCATAAACCCGTGCCATGTACCACAAATTTCTGAACATTGACCATAGAAAGTTCCTGTTCTTTCAGCTAAGATAGAACATTGATTTAATCTACCTGGTGTAGCATCAATTTTTAATCCTAATGATGGAACAGCAAAACTATGGATTACATCTGCACCTGTCACAATTAATCTAATATGGCAATCTACAGGTATAATCATTTTATTATCTACATCTAATAATCTAAATTGACCTAATTCTAAATCTGATTCAGGGATCATATATGAATCGAATTCAATAGATTGTCCACTTTCTGTTACATAATCACTATATTCATATGACCAATACCATTGGTGACCCACTACTTTTATTGTTATAGTTGGTGAAGTTACTTCATCTAATAAATATAATAATCTAAAACTAGGAAAAGCTATTATTGTTAATATTAAAGCTGGTGTTATAGTCCAGATTAATTCTATTAAAGTACCATGGTTAAGATATTTATGAACAATAGGAGAATTATTATAACTATAGAAGTATACAATAGAACCTAAAGCCCATAAAACTCCTACACAAATAACAATTAAATAAAAGAAAATAGAATTATGTAAATCAATAATACCAGAAAAGGCTGGTGAAGCAGAATCTTGGAATCCAATTTGCCAAGGTTGAGGTGCATCATTATATAAAGTATTTAAAATTGATATATTTTTTAACATTGTTTGTATTTAAAAAATTTTAAAATTTCTCAGTCTTAGTTTAATTTTACAGTATTATTATTTGTTTATAAAATACTGAGATTATACCTTATAAATATAAATTTAAGATAATCTAAATATTATACTTAAATAAATAAACTTATATTACAAATTAGGTATCCTAAGATTTATCTTAATCAATTCTCTTATTAAAAATTTTATTATTTTTATTTTTTAATAAAATCGAAGAATAAAGGTTTTTTTTACCTTTAATATAAAAATATTAATTTCTTATATTAGTATATAATAACTATTAAAAATAGTTTTATATTTAATAAGTAATAAAATAAATATTTATTTATTTACTTATTACAAATATTATTATTTTTTTTTTTTTTATTTAATTTTGACAACCTAAAACATCAAGTCTAATTTAAAAATTAGTAATGCTAAACTTACGATTTTACAATCAATTCATTTGCATCCTATCTAAGAAATGAACTATTTCTTTATTTATGGATTTTTAATCTCTTTGTGTATTATTACAATATTTTTTAATTCATATTGTTAAATATACGTAATATACATATATATTTAAATACTTTCTATCAATATAGAATAACTATAGTATAAAATTGTAGTATATATATTTTATACCGATTACAAGAAATGATTAAAATTAGGAAACTAATAATAACCACTCGTGATAGTTAACACAAATAAATCCATTGATAGTATCTAGGGGATAGATTCGAACTTGATATACTTTCAGTAATTATCTAATATGTTTGTGGCTACCCAACTATGCAAAGTTTTATAATTTAATTAAGTTAATTAATAACTTTAGTAAAAAATTATTAAATATTACAATTGGTACACTAGAGAAACAAAGCCTATTGGTCCTTTCGTACTAGAAGGTCTCCCCCTTTTTACTATTTGTCCCTCAAAAGGATAGGGACCATACTGACTCACGTCGTATTAAACCCAACTCATGTAATTTTTTAATCGGCGAACAGCCGAACCCTTCCAAGGTTTTGCCCCTGGAGGATAAATTAAGTCGACATCGAGGTCCCAAACAGCCAGGACAATGTGTACTCTCGCTGGCTATTAGGCTGTTATCCCCAGCGTAACTTTTATCAATTGATCCCTGTCTATTCCATAATATAGCAAAGGGTCACTATGCCCTACTTACGTATCTGTTCGACTATTAAGTCTTTCAGTTAAGCATGCTTACCGTCATTGCACTCTACAGAACCTTTCATGATTCATTAACTTCCATTTAATGTCTAGCATACCTTATTAATGAAATATTAAAATTGATTTTAAAGTAATTATTATAAATAATAATTAACAATATAAAATTATTTGTCAGTATATTTCCCATTTTATTAAATAGTCAATATTATCTAAATTTTTAATCTATTTGGATGTACTTTGCTACTCTATTAAAGACGACCGCCCCAGTCAAACTGCCAACTAGTCACCTATTTCCTCTTAATTTGTTTAAATAAGAAGATAAATACCAGTTCCACCTCAGACCTAAGGTTTTCCATAGATGTCTAATCGACTCCCTATTATCTGTATAACCGAGGGTATAGAACTTTTTATATGATAACTAGCTACAGTAAAGCTGCATGGGGTCTTCCCGTCCTCTTTGAGGTAACCCGCATCTGCACGGGTAATTCAATTTCACTGAGCAAGTTGTAGAGACAGTGAAGCCATCGTTAAATTATTGATACTGGACCACATTTAATGGCCAATTTATTTTGCTACCTTAGGATCCTCATAGTTAAGACCGCTATTAACCAATTTTTTGTAAAGAAACAGTTACCCATTATTATTACTTATTAATTTGGCATTGGGCAAATCTCACTACCTATACTATTATTTTCATAATTGCAGATAGTTGTGTTTTTAGTAAACAGTCGGGGCTTCCGATTTTGTGCCACCATATAAATAATTTAATAGGAGTTATTAAATTACTAAAATTCATGGTTCCTCTTCTTGTCGAACTTATGAGGATAATTTGCCGAGTTCCTTAACAACTTTTAGCTCTACGCCTTAGTATTCTCTACCTACGAACCTGTGTCGGCTTAGGGTACGGTTGTGCTTAGAAACTATATTTAAATAAAACTTACCTAAATCAGAAATTTACTTAGTAATTAGCTCTCACTAAACTATCTAAATAATTCCACTGCTACTAATTTAGGATTTTTTGCTTATACAAATATAAAAATAAATATTTAATAATAATCAAATGACTAGTTTGATTTTATTTAGATACGGTTTATATTCTTTTTTGATATAAAGGTTTTAGATTATTCATTCTAAAATTTATAAAATTATAAGACTAAATTAGAATATAGAATCGAAGTTCTTCAAAAATATCTTTTTCCTGGCCCCAATTAATATACAAATCTACTATAATATCTAAATAAAAATATTATAATTATATTAAATATGCATTTAATACAATACAAGAACAATTCAATATTAAATCTAATAAATTGTCTTAAAATTTATTAAAGATAATCTTCTATCCTTATAATTACTTATAAAGAAAATCTGTGTGTCAAATTTGTATTCTCCATGTGGACTTTCAAAGCTATACTCATCAGTCAAAACGTTGGTTTTGAACCTTAGAGACCGCATTAACATTAGTAGATTTAATCTTTAGCTAATAACCCTTTCGTATTCGGCGAGAAAGTTTAAACTTTCTTTTTACGTTACTCATGTCAGCATTCTCTCTTCAGATTCCTATTATATAAACAATGTAACACTGTCAATTTTAGGTTTGTATTCCTTTCCTAGAGGAATATTTAGTATGAATTATCTGAATGTTCTACTACCTAGATTTTAAAGATAGAATAATAAATTTCTATCTTTAAAATTAACACGATATCGGTTGATTATTTTAGACCCGTTAAATCTTCGGAGCAACAATCTAAGGGTTGATACGTTGATACACGTTCATTATAAGTAGCGACTACCAGGCTCACTTTTCAACTGCATTCAATTTGTCACTTCCTTTATTTCACTTAATAATCATTCGGGACCTTAATCAGTGTTCACGGCTGTTTCCGTCTTGACTATCCAACTTATCATGAATAGTCTGAATATCTACCATCTATTTATGTAATTCCGAGATTTATTTCCATTGGTAAGATTTTTAAGTCCCCGCAAATTAAACTCCTATTAAAATTAATTAATATTTGTATGGAATTACCGTGCTGTACCTCCATAAATATTGTGTAGATGTCATACTAAAATATGTTTCGTAGAAAACCAGCTATCACCAGGTCAGATTGGCATTTCACCGCTTTCCAAAAATCTTCGGAGAATAATGCAACATTCAACCGTTCGATCCTTTATTAATCTGTTCTTGGAAAGATCACCTGGCTTCGGGTCTAATAGCAGTAACTTAACCCATATTGTTAATTTATAATAGTTTAATATAGTCGCTTTCGCTTAGGCTTTAAACCTTGCTACTTCTATTAACTTGCTGACCCATTATGCAAAAGGTACGCCATTGTCACGTTCCAAATTTTCATTTTATGACTTTGACTGCTTATAGAGTTACTAATTCATGTTCTGTTTCACTGCGTGTTATTTACATTAGTTCGAACAATGTTCGATAAGAACTAATATTTCTTGTATCTTTATTTCTATTTTTACAAATAATATTATTCTACACTCTTTTCAACTTTTCCCTCACGGTACTTTTCTCTATCGCTAAATTTATAAATACTTAGCCTTAGAGGATGGTTCCCCTTTGTTCCGACAAGTTATCTCCCATCGTACTTAAATAATAAAATCTAATCTATAAAATACAGGTCTCAAAATAAATTCACCTTCTTAGTTGGAATCATAATTCCTATGTATTAAATAATATAATCATATTTATCTATATACATCAAGCATTTGTTTAAACTAATTTGCTTTTTAATTTTATTTATACAAGCTATAAATTAAAATCAGTAATCAAATTTGCTGTAATGTAATAGTGCTAATTTTTTATTATAGATTAGATTTCGGCTAATCCGATTTCACTCACCATTACTTTCGGAGTCTCGGTTGATTTCCTTTCCTTTCCTTAATGAAATGTTTTACTTCAGGAAGTAATAATAAAAAGGTTTCCCTTAGGATTGTCTCATCTCGTCATTTTCTTATTAATAAGAAATCATCTTCCTATAATATCTTAATAGAAGCAATATGTAGACTTTTGGCTGTGGAGCCTCCTTTTATATAAATTTGCTAGTAATCCTTAATAACCCCTTTAAAATACTCATTAATTAATTAAATAATTATTTGATGTTGTACAATATTGTCATCGATACTTTTATCTTTGTATTAAACAAAAAAAGATTAAAATACAACAAATTTTATAAAATAAGATAATAATTAATTAAAAACATAAAAGAGGTAGGATTAGTTTAATTGGTAAAATGACGTCTTGTGGCGACGATGTTCAGAGTTCGAGTCTCCGATTCTACCCTTAGAAATAAATCTTATATTCTTTTGTGTATATTACATATATAACAGCAAAATAAGATATTAACATTAAATATTTATTGTTTACCGAAAAAAGGAATTGAACCTTTGTTTTACCATCATGAAGGGTACGTTCTTCCGTTAAACTATTTCAGTTAAAAAAAGTTAAATATAAAGAGAATAAAATTAATAATAAATCAGTAATAATGAGTTAGAACAAATATCTATAGGACAGTTTTTGTTAATATAAATTTTTCTGATCGATCTAATATATAATACATTAATATATATTTATTATATTAATATTAATGTTTTGCTCAGGTTAAATAAAGGGTTTTCTATTTTTCAAAATTAAATTAGGTTTTAAACTAAATTAACAAACTTTAGTGTCAGATTTTATTAAAATTCAATTTTATATTTAATCTAATTTAATATTTTCTCTAAGAATACCATCAAATTACTTTGTATTTTTCACTAAAACTTTATTTATATTAAAATTAATAATCATTAAAATTATTAATTTATACCTTGAACCTTCCTAAATTTATCATGTGTTGTTACTAAAATGTGAAATAATTAATAACACACAATTAAGTTTAAATCCCAGTTTTAGACTTCTTAACTCTCTTTTAAATTTTTTATAAATATATTTAATTATTATATTAATTTATTAAAAAATAGAAATACAAATATTCGGAGGGGTGAAACAAATAAAATGAAAGATTAATGTAATTCGATAGCATCTTTAATATAAGAACATACTAAAAGAACAAAAACATAAGCTTGGATAAATGATACAGCTAATTCTAATCCTGTAATAGCTAAGAATAAAGCAAATGGTAATAAAGTTAATACAAATATTATTAATCCACCTGAGAACATTTTAAATAAGAATGTGGATAAGATTTTTAATAATGTGTGACCAGCTACCATATTAGCAAATAATCTTATACCTAATGAGAAAGCTCTAGCTAAGTAACTAATTAATTCAATTAAAACTAATAAAGGAACTAAAGCTAAAGGTGTTCCTGAAGGAATAAAGAATGAGAAAAAGTGAATTTTATGAATAGATAATCCTAAAATAGTTACACCTATTAATATAGTAAATGATAATCCTATTGATACTATTATTGAGGTTGTTATAGTAAATGTATAAGGAATATTACCTACTAAATTAGAACATAAAATAAATAAGAATAAAGAATAGATAAAAGGTAAATAAACTTCTCTTCCTATTTGATCTTTAACTATAGTATTAATACTTGCAAATAAACTTTCTAATAAAATACTTTCTTTATTTGGTATTAATTTCATTTTTTTATTAAAGTTTAAATTAGTTTTATCTTTTCCACTATTTTTATGTAAGAATAAAATAAGAGATAATACTAATACTGTAAATAAAGCTGAATTTGTAAGAGAAAAAGATGTATTAAAGAATAAAGGAGAATTATAACTAGCTAAACTAACTACTTCGAATTGTTCTAATGGAGAATTTATAAATAAATTATTTAAGTTATTTAAGAACATTATTGCTATATTAAAATTTTTATTAATTGTGTGCTTAGTTTTAATAAATACTTAATCTATATGAAAAAATTAATAATTAAGATACTTATACTTTTAATTTTATTTTTAATAATAAGTTAAATTTACTTTTAACTTCTTACAAAGAAAAGTAATAACTCATATTAAAGAAAAATAGAAGTACAAATCTGTGTACTAACAATAAAACTAACTAATTTATTCTTAGTTATATGATATATTTTTATTTATTTTATAGTATTAAAGATGTATACTTTAATATTTATAAAAATAGTCTATTAATTTCTTTAAGGAGGGGATTATTATATATATTAATTAATAATGTAACATTTAGTATAATACTTTATTATTTTTTAAAATAACTATACAAGACATTATCTGTTTATATGCAATATATTAACTAATATAATTATTAATATTAATTAAGATTGTACAGGTAACATATTAAATGCATGGAATGGGATTGGACTAGCTAATGACCATTCTAATGTATTAGCTGATTCAGCTTCAATATCATATTGTGAGAATGATGTGAAGTAGGCAGGTACAGCCCAAGGATTATTACTTACTTCTTTTCCGTTAACGAAAATATCATAAATAATATAACCAAATAATACAGTAGCAACTACAGAAACTAAAGAACCGAAACTAGAGATAGCATTCCATCCAGCAAAGGCATCTGGATAATCAGGAATTCTTCTAGGCATTCCAGCAAGACCTAAGAAATGTTGAGGGAAGAAAGTTAAATTAACTCCTATAAATAATGTCCAGAAGTGAACTTTACCTAAGAATTCATTATATGTTCTACCTATAATTTTAGGTGCCCAATAATAGAATCCTGCAAATAAAGCAAATACAGCTCCCATTGATAATACATAATGGAAGTGAGCAACTACGTAATAAGTATCATGTAATGCTATATCTAAACTAGCATTTGATAAGATTACCCCTGTTAATCCTCCTATTGTGAATAATGCTAAGAAACCTAAAGTAAAGATTAAAGGAGTAGTAAATCTTAAACTACCCCCATATAAAGTAGCTAACCAAGAGAAGATTTTAATACCTGTAGGAACGGCAATAACCATTGTAGCAGCAGTAAAGTAAGCTCTAGTATCAACATCTAATCCTACACTAAACATATGATGAGACCAAACTAAGAAACCTAAAATTCCGATAGAGAACATAGCATACACCATACCTAAATAACCGAAGATTGGTTTACCTGAGAAAGTTGAAACAATATGACTAACAATACCAAAACCAGGTATAATTAAGATATACACTTCAGGATGACCAAAGAACCAGAAAAGATGTTGATATAAAACAGGATCACCACCTCCAGCAGGGTCATAGAAACTTGTATTAAAGTTTCTATCTGTTAATAACATAGTTATAGCTCCAGCTAATACGGGTAATGATAATAATAGTAATATAGCAGTTACAAATATAGCCCATACAAATAAAGGTAATTTATGTAAGCTCATCCCATTAGTTCTCATATTTAATACTGTTGTGATGAAATTTATGGCTCCTAATAAAGAAGATACACCTGCTAAGTGTAAACTAAAGATAGCTAAATCTACACTCCCACCTGAATGTGCTTGAATAGAAGATAATGGAGGATATACTGTCCAACCTGTACCTGCTCCTTGTTCAACTAAAGAACTTAATAATAATAAAATTAATGAAGGAGGTAATAACCAGAAACTAATATTATTTAATCTAGGGAAAGCCATATCTGGAGCTCCGCATTGTACAGGTAATAAGTAATTACCAAATCCACCTACTAGACCAGGCATAACCATAAAGAAAATCATTATGAAAGCATGAGCACTAATAATTACATTAAATAATTGATGATCTCCTGATAAAATTTGTACTCCTGGAGACATTAATTCCATTCTAATAAGAACAGAAAATGCAGTTCCTATCATACCTGCAAATATTGAAAAAATTAAGTAAAGTGTTCCAATTTCTTTAGCATTAGTAGAAAAAAGCCAATTCAAATTTAATTTATTTACTTTTTTTAGTTTTAATAATTTAAAACAAACTAATTAAGCCCTTAATTTTCTAAAAATAGAATATATATAAAATATTTAATTATATATATAAAAAATATATTGATTATTTATCTTTAAATGTTTAATGTTTCTGAAAAAACAAATTATTATTCTCTTTTATTAAAAAACGGAATAGAGGCGATTCGAACACCCAAGAGTTGCCTCAGAACAATTAGCAATTGCCTTATCTTTCCAAATGATTACTATTCCTCTTAACTTTATAAAATATACAGTGATAAAACTTATTCTTTGTGTGTATAATATTATTAATAATTTGTATTATTCTTATTTAGAAGCTGATTCCTAATAATTTTAATAATTACTATTTAGTCTTTACCAGATTCGAACTGGTACTCTTATCGTGAAGGGATAATGTACTACCATTATACTAAAAGACCTAGGTAAATAAATAATAATAAAATAAATGTGCGAATTTTGGATTTGAACCAAAACTTACAGTTTATGAGACTGTCGTGCAGACCTTTACACTATATCACATAGTAAATATATAATATTTATTATATATTTTTATGTACACTATCATTGAAACATTAATTACAAACAAAGAGACTCGAACTCTTAAGGAATTACTTCCACTCCTGCTTAAGAGGAGATTGTTTACCAAAATTTCAACATGTTTGCAAAGTTGTATTATTTCTAAATATATAATTTTTATATTCACTTCTTTTAGTTTAAATATTGGTTTAATTATTAGTGTTTAATTTATTTAGGTGTCAAGAGGAATTGAACCTCTGAATAAGGTATTAACAGTACCCCGCAATAACCACTCTGCCATAACACCATATAAAGATATAAGCATATTTAATAATAAATTTAGTTATAAAAAGAAATAAGAATTATTTTATACTTATTATTATAAATGAAAATGAATTTTATTATTTAATATGGTAGGCGCGACTCGAACACGCTTCTTCTCCCACCCAAAGGAAGTGATTAATCCAGTTCATCTTCTACCATTTGAAATTTTATTTTCTAATGTTTGTTTAAAATTAAACTTAATTATCTCTTTTAAAGAATATAATAAATATTATTAATATTTATATATTAAGGTAATATATTAAAAAATTTGGCTTAAAATTAATTAAAGTATTTTAACCTTTATACAAATATACAAATTCTATTATGAAAATATTAAATTTATAAGTTCTATTTAGCCTAACAATTGTATCTAGAAGCAAAAAGGAGGTGGAGTTAAATATTATTACACAAAAAGTACAGTAAAAGTTAGTTTTAAGTTTAGGCTATGTATTAGCCACATCATACATAAATACTTAAATGATTAATATAAATAATTGGGAAAAGCGAATCCTTGAATTAAGTATTAATAAAATTCAATCGTTAATTAAATATATATACAAATAATAAATATAAGAATAAACGTGATTCTGTTAATGGTAATTGTCTTATTCTTAGTTATTTTATTGTTATCTATTTATTAGTATTACCCAATTTTGTGATATATACTCTTATTACTTGTTGTAATGTAAAATAAGGTAACACAGATTTAGACATTATAAAAATTAAATAAATTATAGCTAATAAAGCAAAAGATAATTGATTTAAAAAATAAAATGGGATTAATTGTGGCATATATAATTTATATAGTTATTCTCTATTTGGCTCTTTAATGAACTATCTCTACTTTATTTATATATTAATAATTTTTTTTAAATAAAGTATAAAATAAATAATAATTTGTATTTTTATAATATATTATTTATTTATCGTTAAATGAGATAATTAGGGTTTATTTAACTATAAAGCTAATTAAATATTTGAAATAAATTACTTACAAATATACTGTAAAGATCTTTTCTTTTTATAAGAGGTATTTTTATCACCTTAATAAAATAAAAATTATACTAAGATTAATTTATTAATAAATTAATAAATTGTAGATATAATTATCTCTACACTTTTATCTTTAATAATATAAATTATTAATTAATATAATTATTACAGATAAAATATGAATATATTATAAAAGTAGTTAATTTATTATAATAAAATATATAATACTATAAGAGTAGTGAAATTTTAATTAGGGGTTAAGTTTACAGATGGTTCTGTAGTAAACCTGCAAAGTTTAATAAATTAAAGGTTCAATTCCTTCTTAACTCTGTAATAAATTATAAATTCTCTTAGTTCAATGGTTAGAACATCATTCTTCTAAAGTGTTAATTTTGGTTCGAGTCCAAAAGAGAATACATAAAAAAATCTTAATCTAAATTAGATTTAAAATATTGTCACAGTGTAAAAATATTAATTTAAGTATATTATTAATTATTCTAATATTATTATAATTAATAAAATTTAGTTATTATGTAATAAAAAATTTTCTAATAAGCTTATGTATATTAACTTAATTTAATCATGATTTTTTATCATATTATTTGTAGTATTAATCATAAATACTTATATTGCAATTACTTTGTGTATTTTATAAACAAACAAAATTCAAGGTAGATTATGAGTATATATTTAATTTAATAAATTTAATGATAAATAATTATTTATTGACTATTACTAATATATTAATTAATTTAATTGATGTATTAACTGTTATATTACCTATGTTATTATCAGTAGCCTTTATGACAATTATAGAAAGAAAACAATTAGCTGCACACCAAAGAAGAGTTGGACCTACTGTAGTAGGTTATTATGGTGTACTGCAACCTTTTGCGGATGCTTTAAAATTAATCTTGAAAGAAACTGTTATACCTAGTCAATCTAATAAAGTTTTATTCTATTTAGCTCCTGTTTCTACTTTAATATTTAGTTTATTAGGTTGGGGAGTTATTCCATTTGGACAAGGATTAACTGTATTTGATTTTTCATTAGGAATCTTTTATACTTTAGCATTATCTTCCTTAGGAGTATATGGAATATTATTTGCAGGATGGTCAGCTAATTCCAAATATGCCTTTTTAGGATCTTTAAGATCAACTGCTGCTATGATATCCTATGAATTAATTTTAAGTTCTGCTATTTTAATTATTATTTTATTAGCAGGATCATTTAATTATTCAACTATTATTGAAGTACAACAATCAATATGGTTTATAATACCATTATTACCTGTATTCATATTTTATTTTATCTCAATTTTAGCTGAAACAAGTAGAACACCCTTTGATTTACAAGAAGCTGAATCTGAATTAGTTGCTGGTTTCTTTACTGAACATTCCTCAGTTCCTTTTGTATTTTTCTTCTTAGCTGAATATTCTTCTATTGTTTTATTTAGTTGTATTACAGCTATATTATTCTTAGGTGGATATAATTTACCAGAAATAATAATTAATGGTTCATTTATTAATTTACAATCTATTGTTTTAGGTTTAAAAACTTGTATCTTCTGTTTCTTATTTGTTTTATTCAGAGCTACTCTACCTAGATTAAGATATGATCAATTAATTTCTTTATGTTGGATTAACTTATTACCTATAGCTGTAGCTTTTATTATATTAGTTCCAAGTATTTTAGTAGCATTTGATATAGCACCTTACTAATTTGATAAAATCTTAATATTAACTTTTCTTAATTATATTACAGATTCTTTAATTAGTTAGTAAATTAACTAATAGAATATAACCTTAACAATAATCTTTTTTTAGTATAATATATATATATTAATTATCCCTCCAATTATTAGTATATAAATTATATTTCTAAATTAAATTAGGTAATTTGGGACTTATTAATAAAATAAAATATTAATAAAATTTATTAAAAGGAGTTAATTAAATATCTGTATATTATATGTAAAAATATAAAAAGAACAAATTAATACTAATTACTTAAGTTGATATTATTTTTTTTAATAAAGCCTATAATTTAAAGGTAGAATGTTATCTTGATGAGATAATCGTAGAAGTTCAAATCTTCTTGGGCTTATATTTAACTATTATTATTATATAATTCAATCTAAAAATTAATAAAAGAAGAATTATTGTTACAGTGAATAAAAATTAGATTTTACAAATATAATTTATAATCTTATATATTTAAAAATTAAATTAAACAAAAAATATTATATTTTAGTCAGTGAATTATAATAACTGCTAATTTAATTATTACTAATAATTTAGATAATTCTTAAATTTAATTATATAATTTATATTCTTATTATAAATAATTATGAGATTACTTAAAAGTCACTCTTTACTAAGATTATTTAATTCTTATGTAGTAGATTCACCTCAACCTTCAAATATCTCCTATTTATGGAATTTTGGATCATTATTAGCTACTTGTTTAATAATTCAAATATTAACAGGGTGTTTCTTAGCTATGCATTATCAACCACATGTAGATTTTGCTTTTAATAGTGTAGAACATATTATGAGAGATGTTAATAATGGTTGGTTAATCAGATATACTCATGCAAATGTTGCTTCTTTCT
>JBBPNN010000283.1:0-31943 GCA_038090935.1 Hortiboletus campestris
ATACTAGTAATTCCTGAGTCTACTGTAGCTCTCCTTACTCGCTCTTATTATCATCCCGGTCCAGTACATTACTTACTTTCGTCTATCCAAGCCCCCCAAGTCTGTCGATCGATCGTACGACAGGACAGAACAGCGGGACGGGGACGACGGAGGACCGTGGGAACGCTCGTGGACTGTAGCGCTGAGACTGCAGCCGCCACCCAAAAGGACTGTGGCTTTTTCACACGAATCTACTTTCATTAGAGCCCAATATCTACTCTAGATTTGACCGCCTGGATCTGTGGTTCGAAAGTACTGACCAGGTGTGTTATTTCAAGGATTTGTCAGTCATGCCAACTGACATATGTGCAGTCAGGCCACTATAAAATCTGTGTGTTTGACCAGGAAGATGAGAGATATATCCGCCTCTACACGGGTCCTAAGCCCCATATTGATGGAGCCCCTATGATTGTTGAATTGACTTCAAGATTTGGGGAAGTGCCATCCCCCGACCCGCTTTTATTCGCCCTTCATGCAACATGTGCTCGAGTTGCTCATACATCTGGTGCTACTGAGTTTTTTGACCGGCTACAGTGGGATGTAGAAGAGACCAAGGTTGATGGATCATCTGCTCCTCTGCTTAGCAGCCTTATCTCTCCTTTTACTGTTTTAGATGTTAGGAGCTAGATTGGCACAGGCGGCCTCACCACTGCAGACCTCCCTTTGTGTAATTTCAAAGCTTGAAGGATCACGCACAGTGTGGGTCGACAATCTAAATTACAGTGTGACCCCCGGGTGTTTTTACCTTTGACACTGACTCGCCTTGTGTCCCATCCCTCTCTCATCACCAGTTCATCACTCTGGAACTCTCAATACATCCGTCTTGTTCACCCAAATGGCCTTGTAGCCTGGTACTTCCACTCGAGAAGTTCATTCTGCTCCTCTCGTCCGAGTCACTCATAACACCAGTTAGGACATTCTGGGTCACTTGTCAGTTAGAAGACATTGCTGTGAGGTGCTAGGGAAGGCTGAACCGCGTCCGTATTTACAAGTGTCATTGCACATGCATGCTCAATAACTTGAGTTGTTGGGTTGAATTGCAATCCTTCTCGCCTGTGAGGCCACTCAGGCATCGTCACTGTATATAATTAAAAAAGGAGCAATCATTCAATCATTCATTGGGGAACCATTATGCTGAAGTAAAAGCGCCTGTACCTAACATAGTTCTTGTATGCATGCCATACCTTATTCCCGCTCTATACCTCCCCACGCACACCAGCCACTGTGTAACAGACAGCATTGGAGTGGGAACAGTTTCCAAAAAGGAAGAAGCTATGCGTACCTCTTCCCGCTCCCGACCATGCATGAATGACGATTCCGTGTAGGGGAGATCATGGAGATGAAGGTGAGTATTATGGGCATGATGGGGGAGGAGGATTAGGGAGAGGTTGAGGTGCAATGAATGGACAATGGGGAGATGGAGATGGGTGGGAGTATGGGCAGTAGTTGAGCATGAATGCAATGGTGTTGTTTAAGAGGTACTGGATGAACCAGTAGAGCATGGACATCATGCAAAGCCTGGATATATTCTGTGGGATGAACATGGAGGGGCATTAGATGGTATCAGACTCACCTGAGCAACAATGAAGAGGGGCATGACAACAACCACAAGTGCATATGTGATAGGTGATGTTGTATGAGTATGACTTGGACATGCAGATAGTGGCAGGACTGTTGACAACATCTGTGGATGGGAGTGCAAGAAGACAAGGGAGGAGACAAGAGATGGGCAAAAATGAGTGCATACCACCTATAGTGTCATCTGAAGTGGAGATGTTGTCAGACTAAATTGACACACTGGCAATCTGGATGTATGACAAACAAGACAAGTGTACTGTGTGACAGCAGAAACAGGGTAAAACTGTGAAGTGAGATGAGCTGCACAGGTGAAAATTTGTAAGATAAAATAAAAGATAAGATCATGGGGGAAAAACAACTAAGTCTGAAAGGATAGGGGCTTGGAATATACCATTCGTTACACTAACTAAGTTGTCCAATTTGTCAGCTTGATCTGCACCCCACATCCTTTCAAATCATTTCCATTCTTAGCAACAGTTGAATTCAAGCCAGTCAGTAAAGACAAAATCCTCATTGGAATGATCACAATCAGAGAGGTATTCCTATGCCCCAGACTGGGCAGAATTCATGACAATACACTGACCACAATGCCCATTCTTCACACAGCACAAGACAAAAAAGGAACTAAGATTGCAAGGAGGCCCATCAATGTATTTTTCTTTCATGCTCATCAGAATTGATCCCAATTGTATTACAAGTACTTTGAAAAATCCTTAGGGCAAGCTTGCTGACTCATCAGACTTGATGGCCCAACTCTGACCAGTGGACTACTAGTACAGTACTTTGACAGACTCATTTGCCAGCCTGATGCTTTTAAATTTGACTCAAGAATGCATGTGCAGTTGCATATTTGACAATGCTGGGGTGCTTACAAGGTACAAAAAAACTGTCAAAAGGAAAGGAAGCATCTGGTGAGTGCCCTCCAGCAGGCAAAAGAAACCCACCTCTGCAAGAAGCATTGTGTTGACTCAAAAGGCACACTCTCAGAGGAATTCCCCTCTGCATCTTTTGATTCAAGCAGGGTTGTTGATAGTACACAGATAGTTTATAATTTTACTAGCAAACTTTCTTATTGTGTTGCCATGAACAGTGCCAGCTAGCATTAGTGAAATTTCTGAGTCACTCCCATCATGCCTCAACTGTAAGTCATATTGGAGCCCACCACTCAGGGCTCAACAAAACAGAAGTGTGTACACCATTTTCTCTCTTTGATTCAGTAATGCAATCACAACTGATAATTTTATTTAGGCTGAGGATGATATGCTACCACTTTCTCTTCATTAGGATCAGCAACTCACTCATCAACTCCCATAATGTTTCCAAGGCATGCTTCCAGAGTTGCCTTTATCTTTGCCTTCAAAGAATGCATTAACTCAAGGTTTCTGCAAGCTCAGGCACTTATCCAAGTACTCCTGTTGTTATTCCAGTCCAATCACTGTCAGACTCAGTGACTCAGAGTATGCAAAATACCCATCTTTCCTAAAAGCAAGACCACACAAAGCTGGTCACTCAAATAAACTCATTAGGCTTATTCTGCATATACAATCTGAGCTTTGCACCCATCGAAGATCCCAAAAATCAGAGCAGGAGTGACCCACATCCACTACCCAAATTAGAAATTGCAGATGGGATTCCTCAGCTGTCCAATTCTGATAGTCTCTTCCATGCTTATTCCAACAAAAACCCATGGCTTATTGATAACTGGTAATGGAATCATGGCATTCAGAAATTCAAAAGAGGTTTTGAACCCCTTCTCAAGATCATTGGAAGTGAGAACTTCTATCCTGAGGATGTGTGCCATACCAATTGGACCAAGATCAACTGTGATCTTGACTGTACAGATGTTCACACCATCTCTGGAGCATCCTCCACTGGGGGTGACTTGAATTCACAAGATTGGTTATCCAAGGATGATGGTTGGATATAATGAAATAATGAATTGCAGGACACACCTCCTGAATCTATCAGTTGTGGCTTGTCTCAATGCATTGTTGCACTGATGCTCTGATCCAATGCCACTTACCTAACCTCATTTGGTGATGCCAAGCTATGGCTGCTGTATGTTTATTTTGGAAATGAGTCAAAGTATCAATAATGTAGCCCAACTGCAAATCTGTGCTCACATGTCACATATTCTCAAACAGTACATGCTTTTAGTTTGTAAAGATATGATCTCATTCACTTCAATTGAGCTGCCTAATGAGTTGCTATCAGGTGACCATACATATTTTACTCATTATCATAGAGAACTCTTTTATGCACAGTGGAAAGATCTATTGGATGCTGAATTTCTTCAGGCATATAGACATAGCATAGTGTTTGTCTGTGGAAATGTGATCAAGAGATGATTATTCCCCCAGATCTTCACATACTTGGCTAACTATCCCAAGAAGTACACTATTATTTCATCTGAGATGGACTAATGATTGAAGCTCTAATGGCTCTAGAGTGCTCATTGCCAACATTTGCAACATCAGTGGTTGTCCATGTCCACGTTGCCTTATTCCCAAGGAAAAGCTGCAGAAGGTTGGCACTGTGAATGACATGTTGCAATGTAATGTGCTATCATGTCATGACATATAAGGAACTGTACAATATCAATACCCCTCCAGTTGAGGCACTTCTCAAGCCCAAATCCTTGGTGCCAACAATAGTAAGTGTTCTCTTATATGGAATGGGATCAATGGCACTCACTTTGTTGTTGAGAATTCGTTTTCAGAAAGGCTAGACCAAGCAGGGGTTAATTTTTTCCTTGTGCTGGTTGCTAACTTATTACACAAATTTGAGCTTGGTGTTTGGAAAGCAGTTCTCATACATCTACTTCATATAGTAGGTAGTCAAAAGGTAACCTTTTTAGCTGAATTTGATTGCTAGTAGAAGCATTACTCTTATCTTGAACCCTGTCACCTGACCCTGAGGAGTTTTCACCAAGTATCAATGTTTGATCCCAACACTATTCAATGATTTTGCAAGGATGTCTCAGAGATGAAAAAGTTCACTGCATGGAATATTGTGGATGTACTTCAGGTAGGTATCTTTTACATTCCATTGTGATACCCACCTTGTTGATGGAGTGGTTGGATAGTGTTCCATTTTAGTTTCCTTAGGATCACTACTTGATTCTCCAAACTCTTAAGTATTGTGCCTTTTATTTGTACTTTCTCATTGGCATGCTCTAGCTAAGCTTTGTCTGCACACTGACAAAACAGTACATATGTTGGAGATTGTGATAAAGAAACTTGGCAATGGCATCAAGTTGCCTTGTGAGGCTGAAGCCCAAGTACAATGACAAGCACAGCACAATCAAGGCAATGCATCCACTGGGTAAATTGTCTTCCATCCACAAACACAAATACCAACAGCCATCAACCTCCAAACCTACAAGCTCCATGCACTGGCAGACTACCCAGCATAGATTAAAATGTATGGTATCACAGATTTCTATTCAACACAAGCTGCAAATACTCCAAGCCTCTTTTAGTTGCACACATAAATTGACTTCATGCATGCAGGGTGAACTTGAGCATCACATGAGTAAAAGTCAGTTTGCCAGGACTAGCCAGAAATCTTATATACCCCAGATAGCCTCCATTGAGCAACAGCAAGCTCACATCCACCACATTCATATAAAATGTGCTGCTATCCATCTGGCAGACCCTGTATCCAACAAACCTAATGCACACCATTTATCAACCAGTTTCAGAACTTTCCAGAGGAGCTCACAAGATTTGTGCAAACTAATCTCAGAGACTTCACTACTAGAGTAAGTCCCTCACTGTTCTTCTGAACTAATGAAAACTAGCCCAGGATTTCATTTCCAAGTTCAAGGGTCATATTCTTCCTTGTATCACAGTCATCCACCAAGAACTGGAAGCCACTTTGGGACACCCCATTCCTTCAGATGAGGGTACTATCACTGCACCAGAGTTGCAAATTGACACAGAGATGCAAACAGCATTGTAGCATATGCAACAATGGCACAGAAGGCTTCTTATATTATTTCTAGGCTGATCTAAGTGTCATTAAGATTCTACTCTATTTTGTTTGACAAAAAATGCACAAGCAATGAGTCTATCAGACCTTTCATAGGATGGATAGCCAAATCTGAGCATTGCAGGTACTCAGAAAAGACAAGTATTGGGTTTAAAATTCTGTTTTTCATTTTGAATGTACTAGAGGTATGTTGGA
Source organism: Hortiboletus campestris (assembly GCA_038090935.1). NCBI lineage: Eukaryota > Fungi > Basidiomycota > Agaricomycetes > Boletales > Boletaceae > Hortiboletus > Hortiboletus campestris. The sequence goes on from JBBPNN010000283.1 coordinate 5,806, forward strand.
CTGTCTGGAACATTTTTCTGAGGTTCTACAGGTTGTAGATCTGTTGTAATTGAAGCACATGCTCACCAGCAGATTCTGTCAGTTGAGTCTGAATCAGTGCTTGTTGATTGGCTTATGTTTCTCTTTTCCATGGGACATTCACTCAGCCAGTGTGCAATCTGGCAGAAAGTCAAAGTGCTCAGTGGGACAAAGCCTTGCAGAGCATGGGTCAGGGGCTTCCTCTTGCGGCATCCTGATGTTGCTCTTGGCAAGCCATCAGTGCTCAATCCCAAATGCTGTCAAAGTTTCAACCACACTGTGGTCAAGCATCACTTTGAGTTGCTCAAGAAGATCCTGGAGGAAAAGGGCATCCCCTGGGAGAATGTCTACAATATGGACGAAAAGGGATGTCAACTGGAAGGTGGACAGAAAAGATCGCCCAAGAAATACTTTGTTCCTTGTGGCAGATACCCCAAGTACAAGGTTCGGAGTGCAAATCTTGAGCTTGTCACTGTCATTGAGTGTATCTGTGTGGATGGGACCAGTATTTCACCTGGCTTTGTGTTTTCTGGCAAGTCATATCATAAGAAGTGGTTCCAGACAAACCCAGACATTTGGTATACACATCTTACTTTGGCATTGATGTTATCTGATTGCTTGTCAATAGTGTTGCAACATCACCAAATGGCTGGACTGATGACTTCATTTGCACAAAATGGTTTGCGGAGTGCTTTATTCCACAAGCAGTAGCACACAACACCTCAAGCAAGCCAATTCTCCTCATCTACAATGGCCACGGTTCCCACATTACCAAGGAAATGCAACAGCTTGCAGTTGCAAATAACATTGAGTTGTTCTGCTTACCTCCACATACCACTCACGAGCTCCAGCCTCTTGATGTCAGTGTATTCAGTCCCCTGCAGCATGCATGGTCAAAGTATTGTGAGACATATTTTGACGAGACTGGTGAAGAGATTCCTAGAGAAGAATTTGTCAGCGAGTACATGGAAGCACATGAAACATTGTTTGTAACGGACACAATCACAAAGGTGTGGAAGAACAGTGGCATCCGACCACTTAACCCACAAATTTTCACCAATAGGAATTTTGCTCCAAGCATGGCCTTGTCAACTGAAGCCCATGTTTCCCAATCATATCCAGTCCAACCCTCTGAACTACATTGCTACAGTAATGATGCTGCCCAGACACTCGCCTTTGATAACCCAGACTCATCAGACACCAAGTCTGACAGTTCCAATGCAGACTCATACTTCAGCAGCCACTCCAATGATGACATGGCTGGTTCCAGTTCAGCCGCCAACACTCTGCTACACCCCAACTACCCCCTAGAGTCTTTGACACTATTCTCTGCCACTTCATCCAACTTCAGCTTACCCACCTTCGTCTCCTTGACCCAAACACCTATCATCCATCACACACACCACAACTGAATGCAATCATGGCAGTCATTGCAACTCCAACTTGATCAGCTGCAGTCCCAGATCCAGGTTTTGGAATCTGAGGTCCATGCTTTGAAAGCTCACTGTGCAATGGCCTTGAGTGAGATTGACAAGATGAAAAAGCAGCAAAATGGACGAAAAACAAAGGAGCGCAGCTGGAATTTCAATACTTGCTGGTTAACATCTGTGGAGGGTTTGCAGGCATGTGATGAACAAGATGCGGTGTGGGAGGCAAAGGCACAGAAGAAGACAGCTGCAACTGTGCAACGAGCTGCTAAGGATGCAGAGAGGTCAGTGCGTTGTGCTGCACAGGGCTCAGACATTCGTTTCACAGGCTCGCTGTTGACAAAGAACAAGGATGACCTGATTGACATTGCTACTGCGCTCACAATTTCTACTGATGGTACAAAATCAGACATACTCAAGGCCATCAAGGATCATTTTGAAGCAAATCCAGGGCTGAAGAGTGACACCAGATTCTCTGAACTCCTTGGCAGTTACTCACATGGACAGAAACGAGCCTTTGAGGAAGGCATTTTCCACCATGATGACAGCAAAAACCATCCCCCAGCCACAAACCGCCGTCGCTACAACAATCCACCCATCCTATCTGTCGCAGGCCCATCCCATCCATCCACCACTCACATCATCAACCCCTTACTCAACTCTGCTAACAGACTGCACCCCAGGCCCTCTGTTAATATTGATTCAGGTAACATATTTCCTGGTTCTGGTACATATCCCATATGATGTCAACCTCATCATTCATAGTATATTTTTGTGCACTAGTACATGATGATTTTATTGTATCTACTTACTAGCACAACAATCATAATATATTGTTCATAGATGCTTGCATACACGATGACATGGCTGTCTGACAATTAGTGGAGATTCAAAAAGTTGTGTGACAAGGTGTGACATCCCTCCAAAGTCCCTCAGAGAAATTTTGCATGTCTATGTCATTTCATGCTTTTCACACTGGCATCTCTCTGACACATAAAGCTTTTTGACAGATCCTTGCATTCTTCTCGTGGATTCAAGGCAAGGTTTTTCCCCACATCTCCATATACTTTTCAAGTCTCAATGTGTTGAATCTGATGAACTATAGACTTCACACCAAAAGTGTTTGCAACACTGGTGCAGTGATAGTACTACTCTGGATCATTCAGTGAATGATGCTATTCTCCATCTATCACAACTGAACCATGTCCTATTCAATGGAAACAAGATTTACCACCACCATCTAGTATTTTGCCCCTAACCCTTTTATCATCTTGACCCTGGTCAACATCCCTGCACTAGGCACCTTGCAAACCACTCCCTGAACAGAGTCTCACCTCCATCCATGGCTACTGCAGAATCTCAATCATCCACTTCATGAATGCATTGCATCCCTCCTTATAGGTGGACTCAAGGTTTGAATGCTAACTCCATCTATTCCTGCATTAGTCACTTTATCCACCCTTTCAAATCTTCTTCTAGACTCAAGGGATCCTAACTTACTGTACAGTATCAATCCAACCTCCAGACCCTACACTCTAGGCCCAACTCCCACCACTTCATTAGAATGGAGGGCTTAATGATGAAATATCCACCACAGAAGCAGCAATTATTGTTGGCACTGCTCTTGACAACTCTATCCTTTGACCAGTTGAAGAGGTTTTCTTGAGTAGCAATCATTGGATTGAACAATGGACATCGTCAAACAAGGCATTCTCCCCCACTTTTTTGCCTACTGCTTACAATATAATCCTTACTATCTATGGTGTGGTGGTTTGTTCTAGTTTCTTTGAAATGTTCATTGTCCTTTACAGTGTGGACATCACTTTCCTCCACCTTTAATGTGAATGTCATTTCATTTTCCTGCTCATCTCTTCTCATTTACCCCTGTCATATATCCCCACTCTTTCCATGAGAAGTTGTCAGGTGTGCTTTTCTTGTTCCCATTTAACACACACCTCCTTCTTTCATTTTTTTTTCCATATTTTTAGAACCCTGGCTTTTCAGCCCTTATTCTCATGTTTAATCCTAACTGCTTTGGTCCTCTCATACAGTACATTTGGAGAGACTCACATTCATCACCATTGATAGCTTTTGTGTCCCCTGTTTCTATGAGGCAAGTGCTGCCCTTCCTTTTCTTTGCAGAGTGGACATTACTTTTCTTGGCCTGACCACTGCTGATCTGTTTTTTTTTTTCCTGCAACCCCCCCATGTTGAAATCTTTGTAATTCTTATTTCATGGTCCATATGTCTTGTGGCAGTCATCATTTGCCACCATTCAGTTTTATTTTGGCAACTTTGGTCACAATGTGCTACTGGCACTATTGTACCCACCATAATTGAAAGTAGACTGCATCCCTATTAGTGAAGACACAATGACATGTTGTGTACAAATCCTTCATGCCTTCTGCATGCCTTCAAGGTTGTAATGAATCTGGTCAAGGACTAGCATTGAACAAACTCATGTAGATATGGTAGTAGTTCATTTATAGTAGTTAGTTCACATGCACTTCATGTAGTGTACATAAGTTCAGACTCAGCATGTCTGAGTTACAATCACTCTTGATCCAATACTGCTACCTTCCCTCAGTTAGCACCACTAGCAGGTAAGCCACGTGGCTGCATCAATGCATGCTTCTGACAGGTTATGAGCCCTGATCATTGTGCTGTGCAAGTCTACTTGCTGCCATCACTTGGTTTCACCTGCTCTCGCCCTCAGATGCGTCTTTACACTCTTTGGCATGATATGTTGCATTCCACTGCGTTTTTATGCTGGAACACATGCAACTGGAACCTGGATACAGGGGGAGACTATGTATGTCTCTCTGATCCAAGGCTCTGGAGCATCAAAGTGCAACTCTTCACCACCTTTCTCCTTGTTTCAAACATCGAGCAGGACACTGATGCCTCTATTCCTAGATCTTAACCATGTCCAACCAATCCAGTTCCCTCACCTCCAAGGTGCCTACCTTGTCTGACCCCAATTACCTTCACTGGGTGCCCCTCATCTGTGCCCACCTGTGTATCCAGGACATCTGGTACATCATTACCAGACCTTGTCCTTCCCCTGTCGAGGGAATGACAAAGGGCATCTACAAGAACCAGGATGACCTTGACTCCTGGAACAATGACAATGACAGAGCCCTTGGCACCCTCATCTTCAAAATTGATGCCAACCTTGCACACCAGCATGGTGTTGCGAACTTCACTTCCACCATATGGGACTCCCTCAAGGAGAAATATTCCCATCCTTCCATTGCCCCTGTCTACATGGAGTTCAAGGAGCTCATGGCCATCACCATCCCTGAAAATAACCATCCTCAGGTGGCCTTCTTCAAACTCCACCTTCTTTTTGACTACCTTCGAGACTTCAAGCACAAAGTCCCTGCCTCTCTTCAATCAATGATTGTACTTGTGAAATTACTGCAGTATATGAACGTCATGGCCCAGCTACTCAATATGAGCCCAGGCACCACTGTCATGGAAAGGGTAAGGGTAAGAAAGATGACAAGCCCAAGGAATCTATGCCATCTCTCTTAGAGATTGAGTGCATGACACTCATCGATTGGCAGTAGTATGCAAGTAAGTGTAAGCCCAATGACCATGCTCACAAAATCTCATCTGTGAAGCATAAGGGCCCTGACCCCCAGTTCCAGCAGTAGCAGCAGCAGCAACAGCAACGCCCACAAGGGCAACTGCAATAGCTGGGAGATGGCTCCCAGCAGAAGAAGAAGAGGACTCATAGCCAGTGCTCTGCTGCCGACCAAGCAAAGCAGGACCAACAGGTGCAGTGACATGAGAACACACACACCAATGATTCCTCCCTCACCACCTCCTTCACCTTCAACAATGCTGTGGTCATTGACCTGGCCAACTGCACTCCTACCTTGCTGTCATGCACACACAACAGGCAAGGCCCATGATGGCCCACCCACCTTTCCACAAATGCAGTGAAGTATCTCACTCATTTGCCTTGGGGTCACCCCCACAATTAAGACTGTCCATCATTTGGACAAGGTTGCAAACCACCCCCATGCATCTATAGTCAACTTCAGCAATTACAACTTTGGCGCACCAGTCGCCTCTTCCTCCTGCCTGCCTGCTCATGAGGAACATGACTGTGACACCATGGTCCACCACCTCTCACCCTCTTTTTCTGCCACTTTTGGCAAAGACATATCCCTCTACCAAGAGGAGGCCTCTATCATGCCAATGGATGATGAAGACACAGTCTTCATCCACTCTGGCTACCCCACAGGGGATGACATAGAGATCAAAATGCCATACAAGGACTACTTCAACCTCAATGGTGGAGAAGATGAAACATACATTTTCCCATTCACCTCACATCTCTCAGACACTGATGAGTGACTCCCTTATTTGCCACAGTATGTAGATTATATTCTATTGTCTGTAGTAGATAGTGATGAAATGAACACTCCATCTATATGTTCTCATGCCATGTGTGACTGCTGTAAAGGCAAAAACATCAATAAGAACTCATGTGAGTACAAAGAAGAATCTGATATGTGGCTTCTTGACTCTGGAGCATCGTTCCACTTCACCAACAATATTAACCATTTCATTGAGTATCAACCTTTCGCCAAGCCATGCTTCTCAAGCATTACAAATGGCTCTGCCCCAGTTTTAGGGCAAGGGACAATACTCATCTGCTATAAAGAAAATATTGTGCAACTTTTGCCTACTATCTACATGCCAGATTGTACTCTCAACCTCATTTCCCTTGGAACACTCCTTCAGAATAACTGTCTCTATACCCAAAGCTCAGACAACAACATGCACATCTATAATGATTGTACAAAGTGCGAAGTCATTGCTTTTCACCACCATGGGGACACCATGTATTAGGTCTGCACCCCAGTAATTAAAAATATCTCCAGTGCAAATGCCACAATGATCACCATTGATTATGAATTACTCCATTGCCGTCTCGACCATCCCTCTAAAGATGTTCTTTGAGCTGCATGAAAACATATAAAAGACTTTCCAGACATTCAAATTCCATTTCAGGAACTCATTTGTGCTGGCTATCAGCTAGGCAAACAGCCCAATTGCACTTTTGCCCCTAACACAGTGCAAGTGAAGGCACCCTTTGATCTTGTACACTCGGACCTCAAATCTTTTGAGGTAGAATCTTATCATAAATTGAGGTACATTATCATTTTTTATGGCAATTACATGTTCAAAGGATGGATTAAACCCCTCCACACAAAGGACCAGGCACTTGGTGCCACCAAAGAATTTATTAAATACATCCAGAATCAGTACTCTGCCTCCATCAAAGGCTGGATGTCTGATGCAGGGAGAGAATACAAATCAAAAGCCTTCAGGCAATTGATGCACGATCATGGCATTCATATCTATGAATCTGCACCACATACCCCACAGCAAAACAGCTGTGCTGAGCGATTTATTTGCACTCTCATGGACAAAGCACAGGCAATGTGTCTTCACACATGCCTCCCACCTTCTTACTGGGAGTTTTCTGTCCAGCATGCAGTACATGTATACAATTGTACTCCCAAATGAGGTCTAAATTGGACACCTCATGAACCTTTATCCAAAGTTCCTCCAATCATTTCTCATCTGCATATCTTTGGATGTGCTGCATACATTCACCTGCCTGTGGACATGCATGGTGGCAAATTGCAACCAAAATTGTAGCTCATGATTTATCTGGGCATAGTGCCTGGGAATGATTGCAACTATCTATTCATGCGTCCCAACAATTTGCTGCATACATATTCCCATGTGATTTTTGATGAGAACCTCTTCTCTAGATGTTCTGATGCTCAACTCCACAAACCAGTCAGTGGTCAGCATTTTCCCCATGATCATCCTGAGGAACAAGGATGTTCCCAATGTCAACAACATGCACCTCCATCCTCAGATGTTGAGAGTGATGATAATCTACCAGAACCATTGAGGAAATGCTCCAGCTCCTCCAATTGAAGTCCTTCTGAGTGATCCCCTTCACCGAACCCTGTTGACTGTGAATGCACTCCATCTCCTCCTCACACCCCTCCTTGGAGGATACCACATCTTGATGCCCCTCCTGCCTTGCTGCAATGCTCTGAGTGAATCAGGCAACCATCTAGACGACCCAGCAACATCTATGGAGAATGCCATAACACAGTACAACAGATACAAGAAATCGAACACAAATTACATTGGAAAGACCTTACTGGTCAATCTGCCCTTCTGCACCGGTTACACCACCAGTTCCTGGTGCAATGACTCCATCCCCTACTCCTTTGGAAGATAGTGTTGAATGCATAATCTGGAAAGGGGGAGATGCACTAGTTTCTTACCTATGCACACAGGCAATTCCCCTCAGCAAAGAGCCTAAAAAGCCAAATTATGGCGAATGGTCTTACTATGACCTACTCCGCCTACCTGAATCAGAGCAAAAGCAATGGTTCACAGTGTGTGAAACAGTGTTAGACATGCTGAAACAATGCAAAGTCTTTGAGGTTGCAGACTGCCCCATTGGCCAAAAGGTTATTAAAAATCAATGGGTTTTCAATGAAAAATCCGACAGCCATAAATGTGCCTGATTAGTTGTGAAAGGATTCTCGCAGATTGAAGGTCTTGACTTTGATCAGATCTTCAGCCCAGTAGTGCGATTTGAGACAGTGCAATGCATGCTCACCCTCACTGCCTTAGAGAACTTGCACATCTCTGGTCTCGATGTGTGATCTGCCTACTTGTATGGCAAATTAGATGAGGAAATCTATATGGAATTTTCAGAAGGCTTTGCACCTCCTCATCTCAAGAACAAAGTCCTTTGACTCCTTCATGCCCTATATGGGCTTAAACAAGCAGGCTTAGCTTGGTGGAATAAGCTCAATAAGTCTATGAAGGAACTAGTGTTTGAGTGTCTCAAGACAGATGCCAGCCTTTTTATTTACAAAGAAGGGAACCTAGTCATCATTGCAATCATCTATGTTGACGATGCCCTCTTTTGTGGCCCCTCAAAAGCCTTAGTCAAGAAAGTCAAGGCTACCTTCATGAAAAGGTGGGAATGCCGCGATCTCAGAGACACTTAAGAATTCCTCTGAATGAATATTCATTGAGATGGTCACCAGTTACATATTGACCACTGCGAATACCTGGAGAAAGTACTTGAGCAATGCAGAATGATCAATGCATGACCCACTCATACACCCCTTTTCCAAGGTTACCAACCTGAGAAGAACACAGCCCCTGTCAACCAGGAACTTTGGACATGATTCCAGACAGTTATTGGCTCATTGTTATATTTCATGCTTGGCACTCGCCCTGACATTGCTTATGCAGTGACACAAATGGCACAACAGTCTGCCAACCCATCACAGGAGCACTTAGATAAGGCTCTATACATTTGCCGATATCTTATCAGAACACATGATTACTTGCTTATGTATGATGGTACATCCAGAAGCGGTATCACCACCTGCACCAACTCAGATTGGGGAGCAGACCTGGAATCTCACCACTCTCAAACAGGATTTTATCTTAAGTTGGCAAATGGTGTCTTTCTATGGAACTCACACCTCCAGAAAACAACAGCTCTCTCCTCTACAGAAGCTGAATACATGGCCTTGAGTGATTGTTCTCACCAGGTCATATGGATTAAACAGATGTTTGAGGAACTCGGTTTTGACTTAAAACCTATTCCCATTTGTGGTGACAACCAGGGTTCCATTGTTATGGCTAATAATCCCATTATGGAACATTGCACCAAACACATTCCTATTCACTACCACTTTGTACATGATGCTATTACCAACCAGCACATACAGATCTTCTATATCAAAGGGACTGACAATTCTGCCGATATGTTCACTAAGAACCTCAGATATGTCAAATTCGAGCAGTGTAGGTCTTAAATTGGTCTGGTATTCAACCATGCAGTTAGCTGGAACTAACTTGTGATATAAACTACCACCTTCTGCTTGCATGAAGAGTACTTGCTAAGCAAGGGGGAGTGTTGAATGAACTTGTGTAGATATGGTAGTAGTTCATTTATAGTGGTAGTTAGTTCACACACACTTCATATAGTGTATATAAGTTCAGACTCAGCACGTCTGAGTTACAATCACTCTTGATCCAATACCACTACCTTCCCTCAGTTAGCACCACCAGCAGGTAAGCCATGTGGCTGTGTCAATGCATGCTTCCAACAACTAGGACTAGATTGAACAGGAAAGTAATGAAGTGAAAGAAAAAACAAGGTTGACAGAGACTGACAAAGAAATTGCAAGTAAAAAGGAGATATGTACAATATTCTCACAGAGAACACCAGTTTATAGTCTGGAGAACACTCTAGACTTTTACCAAAAAATGAAATATTCTAAAAATGTAACCTAGAAAAAAGATCATTGTTCCTACACAGGTAACTCCACTATGTCGGTAAGTACAACGTCTACATGGAAAGGTACTAATGATCTTGAGTAAGGGTACAGATGACCCTATGAATGCCACTAGGTAGGGAACACAACGGTAGGTCTAGATTAGAATTCGAGGGTCTAGAGCAATCCAGTATGGAATGCAACCCGCCAATCAACACGTAAGTCAGAAAAGATATGGAAGAGATATGAAAGTGACAAAAGGTACATATAAGAGAGTGGGAATAGAATGTTAGAAGTTGTCCTGGTCAAACTGAACAGCAACAACCCAATTGGATTAACTCAGATTGAAATGGATACATATGATACTCAATAGGATCCACTCAGATGGACACAGGATTGGATAGGAGTCTTGAGGTACACACAGAGGGACCTAGATGATACCTAGAAAAGGGGGTAAAACTCCATATTTAAACATAGGGAGCCTCTGGCTCCTACAGCAGTGACTATCCTCAATGGTGCTCGTTGGGCATACAGCACTTGCAATTACCCAATAATGCCCAATATGATCATCCTTGTTAATAATGTCCTCATTACATCAGCAAATGTGCCCAGATCTAGCTAGGTCAAGCTAGACCAAATGAGGCCATAATAGGGCTATTAGGTCTAACAGTCCTTGCATGGAAGCACTTTTTCTTGCATGCTGCTGCTATGTCTTGCAAGCAACATGCTGTCATAGCAAGGCACCTTGCCCCTCACAGAGTCTTCCTAAGCCTATAATTTCTAGCTGGACCTAGTACTAATTAGTAAAATTTATCTCCTGAAATTCCCTAGTGACCATAGCTTCTCATTTTTTGCCACTATTATTATTATGCTTATTACACTCACTCTAATTTATTAGTACAATTAGACAATCAATTTTAGGCTAACTATGTTGTAATAACTCGTAAATAATTTTGGCATGACTGGGACTTAAATGTGTGACTGCCTGTAATTACCAAAAGTAACCATATTACAAAGCCTAACCACAACACCATGAGGCTACAAAATAAGACTGTATCAACAGGTATATGACTACATATCTGATCTTTAGCTTCAAAATTGCCAAGTCCCTCAATCCACCACCAACAAGTCACCTTTTCCTTTCTCTTCTCCTCCATGCTCCTCTGCATGTAATTCTCACTGCCTGGAACGCTTGACAGCAGCAACAGTATCTTCAAGACACCAAGAATGTAAGTCTGCATCATTTTCCTTCATAGAGGATTGCTTACTGCACATTCACACAAAATCTGGGTTGAAATCCATTATTTCATGTGCTGGATTACTTTGCCTCCCTTTGGATATGCTCTTCTCATTGGATGAGCAGCTGATATTGCAAATAAATGATGGATTGAGCCATCAGGGCACAGAGGCACTCATACACTATTGCACATTATATGCCATCATGAATTTTGCCAGTCACTGAGCACCTTCCTCTGTCCAGTTCAAAGCACACACCCACCACAACAATGCCACACACTTTGTGCATGCACCTCACATGCACACATTTGTCCACCCTCACCTCCAATGCATTTGCCACTACATTTGTTACAATCCACTAACCTATCTATTTAGTGGAAAATTAGAGTGCCTATGGCTAACTTAGGATTATATAATGAGATTGAGGATGCCTTCTGAGTGTCTCTATCTTGTGTTCATGTAATTTTGTGTCATACTTGGAATACCTTTCATTTTGCCTGAGTACTTATATGTATACCATGAAAGCCTAGTAATGATTGTTTGTGCCAGTGCTCCTAGAAGGGGGTAGTGTAATGAACAGTATATTCCAAGTCCCTATTTCAGACTTAGTCATTTTTCTTCCTATTATCTTATCTTTGTCTTCTCTTGACTTACCCTTCACATGTGCAGCTCATCTCACTTCACAGCTTCACCCATTCCTGCTGTTATGGGTCTTCTTTCATTTCCATTTCACCTCTAATATTTCACCTTTTCACAGAAGAATTTGATCATGCTTCTCTTCCCTTCCTTGATATACATGTTTCACATATGTTTCATTCTTTGTTTCCATTCTGCCACATGCATGTGTGTGCCTCACTCATTTCATCTTCATACCCTTTTCCCTTTTGTCTTGGATCATTAGATACGGTCACAACATATATATACTACAGAGTAGTACTTAAGGCTTGATGCCAGCACCACAGAACTTCAGTCTAGTTCTCTTGGTGTTTCTCCTCAGAATCCACTGAAAGACTCTTAGGCCTGAAAAGCCTTCTTCTATCCCTTCCTCTACTTGTCTAAGACACTAGTGTGACCTAAGAAACATTCTGTTCTAGGGTTGTTTCATACCCAGTGTTGATGTGACCAAAGCAAATTTCCCCACAATTTTCTATGCCATTGATGTTCATAAAGCATTCATCCTTAAATTGACAAGCAAACTGATGACAGAAACCCAGTTCAAGTGGTTGTTCCAATTGCCTTGAAAGTCTTCTACACACTACAATCACAAGGCAAGGTGGTTCTGTGTGCTGTGTGATGCAAGGGATAGTGCTGTGGCTGCTGGTTATTCTGATGCTGGTTGCTATATCAATTTTTTGGAGACATATTGTTCCAGGAGTGCAGAACTAAAGGTGGTGAGGCAGAGGATTCATGCAGTTCAGCACAATTAGTTTTACTATCTATATCTTTTCTTTGTTATGAACCATTTTAGTCACTGTTACCAGCAAGTTTCTGTTACACACTCAAATGTATAATGAATGAAACTGTCACTCATCTTACCACACACTGGCATACTTGGTCAATCAAGAAGTCTGGGGGACTCTGTCAGATGCTGCCAGACTGTGGTGCACTCCAATGCAGTTAATTGCATGTGCAAACCATTGCATGCCACTGGACTCCAGTGCACTCTGTTACACTCTGGCACACTTGGATGCAAGTCTGCTGCACTCTGATACACTGACTCTCTTTGTTGCATGTGCACACCACTGCATGCCACCAGACACCAGTGCACTCTATCACACTCTGGCACACTCGGATGCAAGTCTGCTGCACACCACTATACTCTGGCATACTGACTCTGGAGCACTTGGGGGCATAATGTCATCAATATATCATGCATAAAATATCATCACCTGCCAGGATTTCCCTGCCATGCCCCCTCCCTTCTTCCTCCCATCTACCATACTCATATGTTTTGCAAGAATGTGTGGCAGCATACATCTTCTGCCAAGATCACTCTATCCTCCTCCTCCCTTCCACATACAATTTCTGGGAAGATCACCCTATCCTCCCCCAATATTGCAACAGCAGGACATACCTTTTGTTGAGGTTGCTCTAACCTCTCCCACTGTGTTGCACATTTTATCTGCAACTATGAGTCATTTTTCCAAGAAGGAAACCATGCAGACCCATTCAGATTCACCCACTATATGTCACAGTATAGCCACTGTTAAGGTTTCCCCAGAGCCATCACATCCATGACCCCATGTCACATATCTACACAAGAAACATACCTCATTTCCAACCACACACTACCCCACCACATTTTCTCCAATGAACCAACATCACTCCCATCATCATCCTCACCTGTTTGTTGCCAAGTGTCACCATTTGATTTCCATGCTCATGAGATGGACTTAGAATTCAATAGATGTCCTTTTGAAACAAACAAGCAGTGCTTGGTCAAGAAGGTGTTTCAGGACCACTTCCATGTGAGGTTTGTCCAGTCTATGTTTTATGATCACCAAAATACCAGCCCTGGCCATTCTCACTGATCAGCTTAGGGAATGCAGCAAGATTGCAATTTTCCTGACAAAGTGCATGTGTTTCTTTGTGCATGGACTTGAAATGGAAGATGTTGACACTGAGGCCAATGTTGTTGAAGTATGGGCCTGACTTGGCATGCTGTGCAAGAGAGCAATTGTTATCAAAAAAGACATGATCATGCTTGATTGCCTCCATCCAGAAGGTCCACTTGATGAACTCCTTTGAATGACAAGCAGGATAGCTGTGCTTCGGTGACACTGCAAGGTGGTACTGATGTACTGCAATGCTAGCAACACCTTCTGCATCAAACATTGTGTCTTGACCAAGTGTCATGCCACATGGCACTATGGCAAGTTACTAAACTTGGCTTGCAATTTCTTGTGGGCTGGAGCAGGTAAAGCAGATGTAGCAGGCACAGCAGGTAAGGTGAGTGTAGGTGGATCAGTGTTAGTGACATGACCACTTGGACCAATGTCAAACATCTATTCATTGTTGACCACAGTGAGTTGTGGTAGCATGTGTGTGTTCATGGATTGGCTAGTTGTATGGGCATCATGGATACATTGAAGGTGGTCATGGAGCTGGAAGTGTGACTGGCCCTTGTCCTGGTGATGAGATTCAATGCATTGACATAGTGGATCACCACATGTAAGGTGATCAGAAACCACCTGCTCATCACACCCAATGACTGCACAGATTTCTTTGAGATTGGTATAAGTGGAGCAGAAACAATCTCAATTATTCCTCAGTGGCACTTGGCAGTTGTGTGATCCATAGCATGGATGGCCAATGCAAATTCCATCTGTGGCTATAGCTGAACATTTGCCATTGACTGCAGACATCTATTAATATGCCAGAGTGGTTCAATAACAACACCCACTCACCTTTGCCATCAGGACCATAGAAGCAGCATATGAACTTGTTGCAGAAGTGGGTCAGCTCTGGCTGTTCCTCAATGCATATGCACTGGTTTTGCATCTGAACAAGCTCAGTGAATCAATTCTCATGGTCTCTGGTGTGTGTAACAACCCAGTACTCTTGCTGCTCCATGGCATCTTCAAGTAGACAGTAAAGTAGGAATGCTGACCATACATGCTCAACAAAAGTAAAAAATGAAAGGACCAATTTGGCAGAAGTTCATTGGACTTGGCCATCAATGAATTGTAAAAATTGGCGCAGGCAGTAGCAGAAGTCCTGTGACATGTCACATTAGTAGATGAAGCTTGAACATGAATGGAGAGAAAGCACACTCACCAATGGTCCATTAATGCCAACCACATCTCAATCACTTGCCACTCTACAAACTGATGCTCACTGATCTGTACAATATCAGGATGTTGCCATAGTAGGTATGCTTGCCTTCAAAGATTTTGAAGTTATGGTAATAGTTAATCTCACACACTATGCATTGTCTGTCCATGTGTATATGCTACACACAATGATCACATGTACCTTCACAGGACAGGTGCACCAAGTAGATGGGAAGTGGACCACTAGCAAGTGTATATAAAATGGATTGACATTGCTCTGCACACATCTTGCAAATGCCTTTCAGTATATGAGGACAGGATGATGTTAAGCAGTGTTGTGTAGGTGGATAGAGGGTTTGTATGGCTGCAGAAAACTATCAGTATTAGCTCTGGATATGAATGAAAGGCATACTAAAGCACTACGAGACACCATGTTCACAAAAAAACAGACAGAGGGACATTAAGAAAAGATATAGTCCATTCACCATGCCATGCTAAATGCTTGAAGGTGGACCAACAGTCAACAACAGTTTGATGGGAACACCACATGCATATGTAAGGAGGGACTTGGCAGAATCTGGAAGGACATTAGGTACTGCTGAGAGTGACAGGTCAGATGGTTGTATGAGTAGGATATCATTCTTGATCACTGTCACAATTGCAAGAAACAATAGAAGTTGATTGAAAGGGATGGGTTGTATTGAAAGATTGGTCATGACCATGGTTGAAAATGTTGCTCAGTCCATGATTTGGCCACAAAAGAAAAGTTGAGCATTATGGTAGGTATGCTGGCATGGGAAAATGGCAGAACAAGGGTGGGATGGATGAGCAGCTTGTGACAGGTGCCATTGCCACTGCTCAGCTGCTTGAAGGAGTTTCAATCTCCACCCAGATGTTCTTTGATCACGTGATGTGTGTGTGGAGTTGCTCAGACATGAAAATGCTCAGAAAAGTCAATTCCATGACTTTTTGCAAAACATGGTAATATGTGATTTCTGCTGACAAGTTGGTCCACACACTAAATCAATCCTTCATGTGGCAAGTTTGTCATTGCATTGTGATATTCTTGGCATGCTGTGAGTTATGTGATTTGGTTTTGTCAACATAAGTCAAAGCCTCTCCCACAATTGACCACCTACTTTTACAAGTAGTGAAGAGCCACCTGCCCACTAGCATGAGAAGGATGGGCTGACAGTCAGTCTACTGTGGGTCACCATCACTTTGCATGCTAAGTACCTCTCATCTTACCCCCTACTGGAAGGGCTGCATATGTAGTGAGAATGTCTGCAACTTTTCAAGCAGCAGCATCCATCTCCATCTCAATAAAACTATCCAGTGTGGACCAGCCATTCTATCACTTTGACTGCATGATAAATGGTGTTTGCTCTGCTGCTTCATTGGTGGAGCAGGTGGGGAAAACCATTATCTGCAGCTCCCCCAGCATGCTTGACTCACTTGTATTGGCTCTTGCAATCAGTGAGGCTACCCTTGTAATTAGCTTAATGTTCCACCAGGCTCTGCTCACCATGCCCTTCTTGGTGATGTGTTGTTAGAAATGGAGGCAAAATGGTGGACCCTCATTGTCTATGCTCACTCTCAGAATATTTGGGACATATGAGCAGGATAAGGATAACATCACATTGCTCATTTCCTCTGTCAACTATCAAGAACTGAGGACTCTGTCACCAAAGTGTTAAGGGATATGTCATCATAATGAGTGGGTGGCATCCTCATCCTACTGATTACTAACAGACTCTCTTAGAAGTTGCCTCAGGTGACAGCTTCCTTAGTATCTCAGATGAGGGGGATGACAATAGAGAGCAGTTCAATTTAAATGGTGTCTCAGACATGTCTGAGAAATATGTACCTATCTCCATAAAACAAGATCAGCACAATTATGATGGACATGCTGACTCTACTTTGGGCAGCTGGACCACATCTTTGCTTTTCCCTTAAATTTGGTGAAGTCAAAGTGTCCTTCAGTTAGCATGAGATATTCATTTAGATATTTCCCTTAGGGTGATCACAATTTGAAGGCTACAAGTCTACACCATTATGCCTGCAATACCTTGCCACATTCTACTGCAATTGTACCACATCTAATCACTGTCTTACTACTTCTGCACCATTATGTCTTACCACTCACCTTACCATGCCTTACCCTGTTTTACCACTGGCCTTTGTGTGTCTTATCTTCTCTTGCCTGACCACACCTGACCACTAACTAACTGCAGTATGATGTGGTAAGATTCATGGCTTTAGTAGTAAGATGTGGTAAGTTCTATATCCAGTCTTGTATATTACATGGTAAGGGTTACAGTGGTAAGACATGGTTACTAAGCCATGGTAAGATTTGTAAGTACAATAGTTATAAGAGTGGGATTTCTTTGCTGTGAAAAATATAAACTATTGGTAAACAAGGTTATAATCAGGGTGCAACTTGTCCAACTCTACAATGTGAAGCTTGATTTCCAGCTCATTTTCCACACACTCTACAGCATGAAAATCACATTTTTGTTCTTGATAGCATAAACACCATTCTATCCACTTATTGTTGAAGAGTTGTATGTAAGAGTGGGATGCAAGCAATGTGGAATGGTCAGCAGATGTTGTTCGTGATAACAGACAAGGTATAGTACATGGCAAGTCACGAGATAATCTCAGTAGTTATGTAAGTGGTAAGATAGTGAATGATTCTACTCTAACACTTATACTGTCTATAATGTGAACATCATATTTACCCTTTCAATGGCTTGAATACTGTTGTGTCTGTGTTGCTGTCTTGTGACATGAACATCATTGCTTTATTTATCCTTATTTTTTATTCTCTATACTAGTCATTTATTTTTTCCTTGTCATTTGATGGATTGATTGTGGAGATCTCTTTGGTTGTCTATGGTCACCAAAGCAGGTCCTTGTACCCTTCATCCCAATCACACATCTGTTTTGTCTTTGTTTTATTTTCTTCTGTTTCTTCAGGATATTGCCACAGCCCTCATTTTTGTGGATCAGCCTGACTGTTCTAGTCCTTTTGTATTTCTTGAACAGGCTCTCCCGTGATGATCTGGCTGCTTGGTATTTTCCTTTCCTTTCCTCTTCTTCTCTAGGTTAATATTATTTACTCATCTCCCTGACATAAACACTGCACAGGATTCTATTGTGTTTCTTGTCATGGCCCACCTAGCAATGTGAACACCATTTGTTTCCTTTACTTACTGTACTATCCAAATGTCATTACCTGTTGTACTTTGGCCAATATACTACTCTTTGGAATTGGATCATAGATGACAATGTTTGCACTATTGATACTACATTCCTCAATGTTTTCCTGTATTACATCCATCATACTATGCTTGTCACTCCATACCATCTAATTTCTTCATTGTATTGTGTGTCTGTGTCTCAGTTTCAATTGCATATGTGGGTCTTATTTTGTTAGCTTTAGGCTGGAGAGTGTCTTTAATTCTAACTTCATCAAATTGTTTATCCATTTCCCTTAATACTTGGTCAGTAGCTGATTCCTTTTCCATTTGTCAATCCTTAATGCATTGCTTGTAGTTACCATGATGTTCTCTGTTAAACTCAAAGATCTCTGCAACCATTACCATTTGACATCTGTCTTTTCTCATTCTTACAGCCAAGACTACACCCTTGTCTTTCTTAACTTCAGCAAACCCCCTTTAGCTGATATTCAGACTTCCAAAAACTACAAGCATCATTGCAACATTGCACATTATCACAACATTAGCATCCTTGCATTCTTACATCCCTGCTATTATGATTAATGCCCCCAAAAATTACTTTTGGCTTTCAAAATGGCTGTTCATTTGTGAACTCCACCATTTGTGATGTTTTCTTTCTATGTTCTTATCTTTAATTTTATCTCTTCTTACCTTTCACCTGTGCAGCTTGTCTCACTTCACAGCTTCACCTGTTCCTGCTGTCATTGGTTCTCCTTCATCTCCATTTCATCATATGTTTCACATCTTCACAGAAGTGTTTGATCACACTTCTCTTCCATTCCTTCATACATGCATTTTACCTCATGTTTCACTCATGTTCTATGCTTCTTTTCCACTCTGCCACACTTGTTTCACCCCCGATACCCTAGGCCCTTTTCCCATTTGTCTCTGGATCATTAGATATGTCTCAAACATGTACATAGTGTAGAACAGTACTTAAGGCTCAATGCTGCCACCAGAGAACTCCAGTCTAGTTCTCTTGGTGTTTCCCCTTGAACTCCATTGAAGGACTCTTAGATCTGACAAGCCTTCTTCTACCTCTTCTTTATCTGTCTAAGTCACTAGTGCAACCTGAGGAACACTTGTTCTAGGGTTGTTTCACATTCTGTATGCCATCAAACAAGGACCATCTCTATTTTACCCTGCATGCTCACTGGTCAAACCTCATGCCTGGAGGTGAGGACAAGTGTTTTCCATTTCTATCCATCCCATATAATAAATCTCATTGAATCTCCATCTCAAAGGTACCATTGGGCATTTGTCATACAACTGGGGTGTAAAGCACCCTGCAATCACCTGTGGGAATTACACCTCACTTTGGTGAGACCAAACAACATACAAACTCCTGGCTACAAACCTGTCCCTGAGTCATGTGAGTTTGATACTGAGGGGTTATTTGGTATATATCAGTACTTGGTGTATCCTCCTTTGGCCTTGACCACAGCCTATACCCTCATTGGCATGCTTTCAACCAACTTTGACACTCCTCAACTGGTATCCCCTCCCATACCTCCTGAATTCTCTCCCATAACTCCAAAATTCCATTAAGGGGATGTTCATACTCTGCCAGCCTTCTCTTGAGGTAACCCCAGAGGTGTTCAATGGGGTTGAGGTCAGGAGACTGTGCAGGCCACATCATGGTCTCAAAATCCTGCTCTTCCAGCCACTCCTTCACCTTTCTACAAGTGTGCTTGGGATCATTATCTTGCTGAAAAATAATATTAGATGGATCAAGACCATAATGCTGCAGAGTATTCAGCAGTTCATTCTTCAAAATCTGAAGGTAGATGTCCCCATCTATCTTACCATCAATTTTGGCAGCATAGCCAACTCCCTGCCAAGTCATATACCCCATACCATCACAGATCCTCCTCCAAATTTCATAGTTCCTTGCACTAGCCTGTCACTGAGGCCCTCACCTGGCTTTTTCCACACCCATTTGCACCCCTCTGACCCTAGGCAATTGATTTTGGTCTTATCAGACCATATGACCTTCTTCCAGTCCTCTATAGTCCAATCCTTGTGAGCAAAGTGAGTATTGTGAAGCTTAGCAGAAAGTAGAGGATGTTTGGACTTGACTACAGCCTTCATCCCAGATTTCTTCAAGTGGTGACAAATCATGTTAGGATGGAGAGGCTGGTTGATGACATTGGAGAGTGCTTTGGTCACCTGGACAGCATTCTCTGCGTTGTGAGTAGCAATGAGGTGAATAGCATGGTGAATATTGATAGAGAAAAGGTTGAATGGACGACCCCCAACAGACTTTTGGAGGTCAGAATGCTCCTTGGAATGAAGTCTGGAGATGGTGGCAAGGCCCACACCAGTGCTAGATGCAATGGAGTGAATGGAATGACCAGAATCAAGCTGAGAGAAAATGGTATTCTTCTGAGTAGTAGAGAGAAATTGCATGATGATAGTGGTAAAGAGTAAAGAGGTGTGTGAATGTTTTAAAACTCAGATGACATGTTTACATGTATATCTTTGTTTGTAGCACCAAACAACAGCAAATAACCTCTTACAATATTGAGATCCTATATCTTATATCAAAAGTTCAAAAACTGTTCCAATGATGTTCCTGATTTAAAATAGGCATGTCTCCACAGCCCCTGAGCCAAATCACATGATCCAGGGACCATTTTGTAGCCAAGAGTGTGTACATTGTTTAATCTCACCAAAGTTGGTATCCTATGTAAGCAAAGGCACAAAGCAGCATATGGAGGAGGTCTGCACGAGAGCTAAGTGAGGCAGCATGCTTTTGCTTCTTGGTGAAGACCTGAACTGGAAAAGGGAATCCATGGAGGTAGTGTCTCCAAGCCTTTAAACCTTGGATAACTGCTAGGAGTTCTCGGTCATAGATGTCATAGTTTCATTTTACAGGGGTGCCAGTTGCCGTTAGAATCGATTTGGAGGAGGATGGCACTGGATGCATGTTTAGAGGCATTAGTGGTGATAGTGAAAGGTGAAGAAAGATTGGGAAGATGGAGGACTGGTTTTGACAAGAAGAGAGATTTTAGGGAGTTAAAGAAAGCTTGGCAGGTGGGAGTCCAATTCCACTGGAGACTTTTCTTGGTGAAATCAATAAGGGGGCAGGCAACATTGGAGTAGTCAGAAATGAAGTGATGGTAAAAGTTCGTGAAGCCAAGGAAGGAGTGTACATCCTTGACCTTGAAAGGAGTAGGCCATTTTGTAATTCCATCAAGTTTGATGGGATCCATGGCAAGTCTGCCAGGTTTAACAATCATGCTGAGGTATTTGACTTTGTCAGTGGTGAATTTACACTTCTCAAGTTTGAGATGCAAGTTGAGTTTGGTCATTCATTGAAGGACACATTTAGTATGTTCCTCATGGATGGCAGCATCTGGAAAAAAGATAAGGAGGTCGTTCATGTAGATGATGAGCCATCCTTCGGCAATCATGTTGTGAAAGGAGTCATTCATGAACCATTGAAAGGTGGTGGGTGAGTTGGTGAGTCTGAAGAACAGTGGATTTGAAGAGACCTTTGTGGGTAATAAAAGCGGCCTTCCACTGATGACCATCCTTGATGTGAACATTGTTGTACTCCCAGCAGACATCAAATTTAGTGAAAAATCTGGCGTCTTTAAGTTTATCAACAAGGTTGGAGATCAAGGGGAGGGGATAGGCATCACGAATAGTATGTTCATTAAGATACCTGTAGTCTTGGCAAGGGCAGAGCCCACCATCCTGCTTTTTGACAAAGAAGAAAGATGTGGCTTGGAAGGAATTTGAAGGACAAAATTTTCTCAGCATGAAGGTTTTCATTGAGGAAATCCTTGGTAGCTTGGTGTTTATTAGGGGAGAGGGGATAGAGTTTCCCAACTTTTGGGGTGAAGGAGTCAGTAAGGTTGATCTCATGATCAAAAGATTGGGAGGGGGAAATGTGGTCAGTGGCTTCTTTAGAGAAGACAGAGGAAAATTGGGAGTATTTGGTAGGAAGGGTGACTTTAGCTTTTGCTGCTTCAGTGGCCATAGCGAGTTTCGTGGTGGTGGTGAGGCAGGCAATTACAGGGGATCCCATGGGAATAAAGTGGGATCTGTATCAAATGATTCACTAAATGGTTCTGCATTCTCGAGCTTGGTTAATGAAGGCAGATTCCTCTTCCCATCCATTGTATTCATATAATTGGAAGTCAGTGATAGCATTGACATTGACATGATGAGGGAGGTGGGTAGGGGGTCAAAAGGTGGAATTGTGTTGTTTGTAGTCAGCTTCATGGGTGGAGAAGAGGAGTTTAGATTCATCAATGGATTTGTCGATGAAGAGGATTCAGGTGGTCCAATTGATGGACGGATTGGTGGTTCTGAGTCAAGGAAGTCCAAGGATGACATTGTCTTTGAGAAACATAACATGGAAGGTGATTTTCTGAGAGATACCTTTGATGTTAGTGAAGAGAATGCAGGCATATTGGATATCCCTCTTTCTATTGAGGGATCCATCAGTGTTCCTGGAGCAAATGGGAATTTTGAGTTTGGTGATGGGAAGATGGTGTTTTTTTGACAAAGTCATAGTCAATGCAGAAGATATCTGCACTGCTGTCGATGAGAGTGTAGGAGTTGATGGTTTTCAAGGTGTGCAATGGTACAATCAATTGTAGAGAAATTCACATAGATTTGCTCATAACTGGTACAGATACAGATGGACAGGTGATTTCTGGGGTGTCTTGTGTCAATTGAGGTTTTCCATCTAAAAATCCCAAGAGAAGGCTATCCTTCTCACAGTTTCTTCGTCATCATCATCTTCCAACTCAATTAGAGCCAGGGTTTCCTCTTCTTCAACTTGTTGTGCTTTCTTGGTGGCAGATTTCTTAGATTTGGGGTCTAAGGGAAAGGAGGGGCAGGCAGATGTGAGGTGACCAGCCTTTTAGCAATGGAAGCAGAGGCCTTTCTCCTGGCAGTGTCATTGTTCTTTGGGAGTGGGTTTAGAGACTTTAATGGTGTCAATGTCCATGGGTCTTGGGCAGGTTTCAAAGGAGTGAAGTAAGGTTGAATGTGGGTGAAGGGTTTAGAGTGTCTCTGGGCAAATTCTTCAGCATGCTTCCATGGAGTTTGGAAATGAACAGCTTTCTTGTACCATTCATTGATTGTACTAGGGGGGTTTCCATCTGGTAAATGCATTTCATGAGAGGAGGGGGAATAGTGATGGAGAAGTAACCAATGAGAACAGCTTCATCAGTAATTCCAGACAGGGCAACATTATTCTGGAAGTTAGAGATGAATTCAGTGAGAGAAGGAAAGTATATGACTTATTCATCCTTCTTTTTGGTGATCATCTGTTTGGTGGATAGCCAGGTGATGGCGTTGTTCTTTGAGTCATGGTGCTTGAAGGAGGTTTTAAAGGTGGTGATAAATTGTGCCCAGGTTTCAAGGGTGATGGTTGTGCC
Organism: Hortiboletus campestris; assembly: GCA_038090935.1. Taxonomy (NCBI): domain Eukaryota; kingdom Fungi; phylum Basidiomycota; class Agaricomycetes; order Boletales; family Boletaceae; genus Hortiboletus; species Hortiboletus campestris. The sequence goes on from JBBPNN010000283.1 coordinate 29,252, forward strand.
AGTGATGGCCTGCTGTCTGAAGGTGGATGCCCAGATGAGGGCTGATCCCTTTGTCATATAGGAAAGGGTGAAAGTGATGTTCTTCAAGTCGGTATCATATACAGTGTTGTTTGTATGGAGGTAGAATTGAACAGAGTTAAGCCATTGAATGGCTTTGTCATAGAAACCATCAAAATGTTCTGGAGTGCTGATGTGGAGTTTGGTGGGTAAGCCTGAGTAGTCATAGCTGAGCAAAGAGGAGAGAGTCCAGTGAGAAGAGGGTTAGGTGGGATGGGAAGGACAGGGTAGAATCAAGGCAGTGGAGGTTTGGTGGGCAAGGTCTTGGTCTAGTCATTCTTCCTTGAGGGATGAGAGCAGAAGGTCTTTGTAATTGGGGTGTTGAGTGGGGGTTCATTCCTCAGAGTGTGAGGAGTCAGAGTCTTCTTCTTGGCTGGATCGGAATCTGAACCAAGTGGGGGTTGAGGGGTTTCTGTGAGAAATGGTGGCAAACTACAGTGATGGTAGTTGCAAGATTAAAGTTAGACCTTTTGTTATGGCTGGTCCAAATAGGGCCAAATGTAGCCTCAATCTAATTGTAGGTTCAAAAGTTTGTCCTATAGACAATCAAGGGTTCTCTGCTAGGAGTTATTTCTAGTCAAGAGTTCCAGAGGTTCAGAGTAAGCATCCACTCAAATGGTAGGATGAGGATTTTTCGGGGGTTTAAGGGAGGATCAAGAGGAGTGAAGTAAGATGTATTCCTGAGGAGGTCTAACTTAGGGAATACATCGCTAGGTACTCTGAGTTTATATACAGTTCAAGAAGAAGAATGACTAAGCAAATGAAAGGTTATGGAAAATCATAGAATGTTCAAGAAGCAAGGTCATAAGGCAAAGGAAGTGGAGAAGTGAGGGAAGCATAGAAGGTTGGAGAACATTATGGAATGTCTGGGAATGTGAAAGAATGTTCAGGAAAAGAGAAGAATGAACAAGAAAAGAATGAATTGTAACAGTTACGTATCCATTTTACCCTAGTCTTCAATCTGGTGCCCTCTGTTTCATCCCGGCTTTCATCTGGTGCCTCTATCTCATGCATAACCTCACTACTGAACCATCACTCATATCACAGACATAGAATCTCTTTCTCCTGTCTCATCTCCCCTTCAAAAACCAAAACACTACAAACTACTAAAACAAATAGAAAAATCATATGACAAAAACATCTATGCTTCATTTCTCTCTTCTGTGTCTCAATGAACTTACTATCTAGATGTTTACATTTGCATGCACAATGAGACAGGCACACCTTTCTATCTGCTTTCATTTCTGACCAATCTGGTTCAATCTGGAACACACATATTGGGAATCCATGTAAGAATAGATCTGAGAGATGAGAGATGAAAACAAGTCAAGTGGTATCTCACAATCTGGTGTTGTGTTTACACTTCATTTTTTCCATACCTGTTTCAGTTTCTTGATTCTTATGCTTTTTTCATTTTACTTAGGGATCATGCTCAGACATAGAAACAGACACAGATGTGCATGGATTCAAGAAAGAATACAACTATAGTATGAATTTACAAGACTACTTATATAATGACAGCCCCCTCACAGCATCTCCAACATAGCTTTAATCCTGTTGGTTTCCACTTGCTGTGTGGCAAGCTGAGCTTCTGCCATCTTGGCATGGAATTGAAGGTCAGCCAAGTTGCTGAGGGCCTTGTGCATCTTCCCCTGCAATTCAATGATGGCAAGCTTCACCATCTCCACCATTGCCAGATCAACAAGACCAGCAGCCCTCATCTTCTTGCAAGGGATTTTGTTGTTGTCATTGACACCTTTGTTGTTTTCACTGTCCTCTGGATTCAGAGAAGGGGACGAGAAGAGGAAAAGAGGCATGGAAGGCCCTGCCACAGGCGATGCCTGTCACTTTGGCCATGAAATATGCAGCTGGATGGACTCACACACTAGAATGGATGTTGTCAGCAGGAATATCAACTATGAAAGAAAGGGACACTTACCCTGGGCCTTACCCTTTGCTTCTGGAACCACTGCCTTTGACCCAGTTCTGGTCTCATCCTTCTTCCATGGGCCTCCTCACCTTCTCAACTTCTTGCATTTTACCTTCAAACCCCTGCATCTCTCACAGGTACACCCAGGTTTTCCCATGCATCACTTCCCTGCCTTCTGGCATCCTCGGCATGCTGGAATGTATGGGATGAGGACAGATTTGGCCTCTACCATCTTGACAGCTTAGGCCTCTTTGTCTTTCTCGTCCTTGTTGTCTACCACAATAGCCAGCTGGCTAACATGCTAAATGTAGCATGATGGATCAGTGAGAGTTCAATCCGATGTTTCTGGTACTCACCTGTTGGGCATGGTTATGCTGTGCGAGTGACTGACAGTTGTTGTCAGTCATGCTTACAGTATTGTGTTGAGTGACTGACACATGAGTCAGTCACACAACATACTTGTGCCTGTCAGCCACATTGTGGCATATTTGTTGTTATGTATAGTTATTATTTACTTGTCCATACAGCCTGTGAGTCCGATGTCAGTTCTCTTTAGTTTCTGACATCAGACTCCAGCTGCACAGTTTAGCTATCTAACAACAGCTTCCTCTTCTGTCCTGCATTCAATGCAGAATGCATTGACCCAGACTTGTGTGCCTTTCTGGATGAATTCAAGATGGGTGGTTCTTGGATGGGCTCAAGCAG
>JBBPNN010000284.1:0-31914 GCA_038090935.1 Hortiboletus campestris
CATCCCTTCACATGGCCACTTTGGAGAGCCCTCCACGGCGGTTTCTGAACGTATATATATCGGCAGGACCTCTTCGAATGATGCATCAGCAGCAACACCATTCATACCTACATCACTACCGTCGTACACCAGTCTCCTCACGCATATTCACCATGGCTCAACCAAGCTTCAACCTTGGCTTTACGGACGAGGTAGGGAGTTCGTCAACTCGGACTGGCGAGGGATGATGTTGATTGCATAAACCCAGCACATGGTGTGGCTCTGTCAGGTTGGAACAAAGCTCGCGAACCAACCCCAATACCACTACTATACTTGTGGTTGGATGACAGGCCATGGCACTTGTGGCTTACTTGTTCAGGGCCCCCAACTTGCCGAACATCTGCGCACCGATCACGGCGTCGGAGGTTCAGACAAGGCAAAACTCCGGTGCTACTGGGTCGGTTGCTCTACTGAGATGAAGAAAGAGAGCTTGATGAGACACGTTAACGAGAAACACCTCGAATTGAGGTATCCATGCCCACACTGCCCCGAACTGTTCACCCGTCCGTACACCATGCAAAACCATGTGTCGAACAAGCACACGGGCAGTTGAGTGATACTGTCTGCTCGTGAGTCGTTCTTTTGGTGCTCCCTTCCGAACCACCATTCACACACATTCCTCCAGAGACGTATACGCGGAGATCCAGTCTGCATGTTCCCCATAATGTCGGCATGTTATACTCGACTTCTGGATATATTACCCAAAATCAGTTACCCCCTCTGGATTGGTGTAGCGTTTGTGTACCTAATTGGCCCGTGTATCTTACCGTAACGCGCCGTCAGGCTCCTAATTCATGTCCTTATCGCCTCGGTCAGATTCATTTGAGCCCGCCATCCAGATGATGATCGGCCGAGAAACTTGGAGCGTTCCTTGGCAAGCTGTGTGTCACGCATGTCATGGCGTGGCCGCGTGCCATTTGGATCTACGCCATCAACGTGATCGTTGGCATTCAGTTCGCTTAGCTCAGTGTACTTGTTTTGGAGCATGCCAACGGTTTTGGCGCCTGTGCTTCTATGGCTTGCTGTACATCGGACCATTCGTTTATCCGCCCCGCTTTCGTCGGACAGCCTCAAGACGACAGGCGCTGGTCCCAAGTTGGATTGAAGCCCGTAAAGTGAGGTGCGCTCATCGTCTTATTCTTCGTTTGCACAACCTTGCCCTAGCCTAAAAATATTCGGAATGACGGTCGACGTGCCATAAGCGTCACAGGAGGGGCTAACTCCATTGGCTTCGAGGTAAAACCCAGGCTCGTCAAGGCTGGCGCTCCGTCAGATCTCACACAAATTTAGACTTAGTAGCACGGGGCCTTGGCAGGCTGAACTTATCCGTCCAGAATAATGAGTAGTTTTGCATATAAAGCGCCTCAAGCTGCTCAGAACTGTCACCCGTCTCTCTTTTCTCATGCATTGTGTTACCGGAAACTTCTCCCACTTTGATTTCATGTATCCAATGGACCCACTTCATGTGCCATTGCCGGCTGGAAATAATACGCGCACACCTTGCCCGATGACTGCAAGGGATCTGATACCCGGGCCTCTAGTCCCAGGTGGGTCATTCTCGACTTACCCAAGGTGAGACTCTCATGCTACACAAAAGCAGGGGGGAAACTGAAGCGATCCAGGCCTTACCGAGCGGCGTCAACGTTCGGAATCTATGACACCGATGATAACTATGATCTTCAGTTATCTCCCCAAGATTTGACCGCGAAGAGTGAGCAAGGGTTCAAGGGGAACAGCAAAAACTCATTATTTCACTGAGCACGCAGGAATACGGAATGACCATATTGATCAGCTCGTCGGGCAAGGCTTTCCGCTTGTGACGTCCGACTTTGACCTGGATCCTATCGGGAGTGGTAGTATGCCTCTCCCTAATTTCGGAACCCTACCTCCACTTTCAAACAAGGACAATGACCTTTGTTCATGGACGGAAGAGTCGATTCCCTGCCATTCCTTCATGCCAACTTCCACTGTTGCGGAATGCATGTTTTGGAGTACACCGAGCCCGCTCGATTTTGGTTCTGATATACAGAACATCCCCCAAAACATCCACCAAGTTGTAGGTCACTTCTCTTGCACAACCAGACGAAATGACTCACGTCGTTGCAGCCCTACATTACCACTTACATCTGTCTGTGGGTTGTAGGCGGATCACCGTGCAACGGATCCTTTTCTCGGGGCGACAACCTGAAGCATTCCATATCACGGCACCTCAGCGATGTTCATAGACTTCACCCAGCGAGCGGAAAATCGTCTCTAAGGTGCCAGTGGGCGGGATGCGACAAGGAGCTCAAGCGAGAAAGCATCGTTCGGCATGTCATTGCCGTTCACTTACAAGTCACGACCAAGTGCAATGCTTGTGGAACGTCCTTTGCTCGCCGAGATTCGCTCCAGAGGCATATGAGGAATTCGTGCGGGGCTTGTAAGCGGGAGGAATAACTCCATGAACGGGCCCGGGCGCCTTATCTGATTTCAACATCAGCGCAAAATATGGACACTACGGGCACAATGCCGCACGCGGAGGATATTCTGTAATTGACTAGGAATGACTGGCAGTGGACATTGGACAATTTTGAGGGTGGCGATTTTTTCTCTTCTACCAGGTCACTACCCCAAAACGGGCGAGAACGGCGAGATCTAAACGTGATTGTGTACTTCTCTAACTGACATGCGACGTTGACAATGTCTTCCAAAGCCTGTTTTCTACCTCTTCTATCGTCTTCCGTGGCGTATTGAGGCTGGTCATAAAATACGCCACGTTTCCCAGCGTCCTATAGTGCATCCCAAACGGTGCACCACCAGGGGCTGAGCTGAGAGCATCATGGTCGCCAACGGGACTGTCGATGGATCGAAGCAGGCCCTGGGCGGTGTGGGATACGTAACCTAGAATCTGGTATCAACAAGACGTCGCACGAGCAGACGCAGGACCTTACCAGCGCCATCGTCTTTAAACTTGATCACGAGCACAGTCCCCAACGCCATCACCTCGTCCACGACATCTAACCTCGAGACGGAGTCGACAAAGCCCGGGTCCCAGAAGCTCCAGACAATGGCCGATCCAGGCCGCACATCACGCTCCCATTTTCTGCGCGCCAAACGCCACGCGTCTTGTTGAGCGAGTGTCTCGATCATGTCGAGGGTCGTGTTGGCGACTTGACAGCCTACCGCGTGCGCTGTATAGCTGTGACCGTGTAAAAGCGCGTCCGCTTTGCATTGACTGTTGAACGCCCGGAAGACGTGCTCGGAAGCGAGCGTGACGGAAAGGGGGAGGATGCCGCCAGTGAGAATTTTTGCATAGACGGCGATATCCGGATTGACGCCAAGGAGGGGCCCGAAGGACTTGATACCGAGGCGATACAGGCCGACGAATACTTCGTCAAAAATGACGGGAAGAGGATTGTCAAAGAGTGATTTATCGCGAACCGCATCGACCAAGACGCGCTGGAAGAGCGGGTCCACGAAGATCATTCCGCCAGCGCCCATCACGATTGGCTCCAAGACAAGCGCAGCCAGCTTTCGTTCCCCCTTTTGACGGAGGGATTGCAAAGTGTTTTTAACGTGCGTTCGGTAGGTATGGGCGAGCGGCGAGCCAAGCCTGTTCTCGACATTGTACAAAGAATGCAGGTCGTCGAATTGGACGGAAGACGTCGACGAAGAAATGGGGGATGGGACGGTCACGACCAAATCGCCGTTTTTAATCGAGACGGTTGGCGGTTCAAACCAGAAGCCTTTGGACTGGTGCCATTCACATGTATAAACCCCTTCTTCTGTTGCGTCCATCGCTCCAATCGTATCACCGTGGTAACTTCCCTTCAAGCCCACAATCCAGAGATCTTTCTTGTCGTGGGGTGTAAGCTTCTTTTCGGTTATGGAGAACGATCGCAGAGCCATCTTCAGAGCCACTTCCATGCCAGTCGACCCGTTATCGGTGAAGAAAGCACGCGAAGCCCAACCTACACCAGGTCCTTCGTGTACCAGACGTTCTGCCAGTTTGAGCGCAGGGAGATGTGTTGCCTGGGGGAACATGATGTGCCCGTACCGCCCAGCGGCGTTCGCCGCGGCCAAGGCAAGCAAGGGATCTGCATGCCCAATAGCCTGGGTCCACCAGGAGGCAGAACCGTCTAGCTTGGGAGCAAGAAGGGAGCGGGACGATGGTTCTGAAGGTGAATTATAAACACTGAAAAAATCCGCGCATGCGCTGTCGATCACGGTAACGTCGTTCTCGGATTTGACGAGACCGTGTTGTACGAATGGCCACCAGATGGTATCCAATGTCCTGCGGGGCATGGAATCGAGCTCCTCGATCCGATGAGTGTGACGTTCGTCCAAGTGGCGCAAGGCGCTGAAAATCTCGCTGTCGAGGCTCCTGGGAACTAATTTTTCATAGTAGGATTCCGTAGTAGAGATGTCTTCACTGACATTTCCTTGGAGAGGAGGGGGAGGGTCCAGTGATGTGACATTTACCCCACGTTCAGCAAAATAAGGAAAGAGATACTCGTAATTCCGATAGTAGTCATCGCGGAAGAGGAGGATCGCATCCACGATGTACCCGCGCAACACCAGCGACTCGTAGGACGATATTGTCGACGAAATTCCACCGAGTTTCGAGTCCCCGACCAGGACCGTGGGAAGAAACAGTGGTCGATAACTTTCGAGCTGTGTGGTTCCAGATAGAGTGGGACTATGCACACCTTCAATACACGTCAGAAATAACACCATGCAGGACACGATACCACCGCTCACTCAGGAGTGACTCTCACCTCCAGCAGTTTCTATATACATGTAGCCCGGCTTCCCTGTCCGGGCACATGCGCGGATGTGTTCGGCGACCGCGTTGACAAAAGTCTCGTCAGAGGGTGCAGAGGACTACACAGAACATTTGGCGAAAGAAAATTTCGTGAGTGAGGATCTCACCTCAAGTCCTGACCTTTGGGTTGCCATTCGAGCTGCAAGATGGGGACTGACGGGATCCTCGTATCGGAACAGGCAATGCGTGTTAAGCAAATGCCGGTGGGGCCCAGCGTGCCGTTTGATATGTCTAATACACCATCAACACTTCGAACTGGACGAGGACCGGGTCAACATACGCGTCGTCGGCATCCTGCGGAGCACCCGTGCTGATGGGCTTTAAATAGAACGCGTTGTGGTTTGCTAGAGTAGACGCGCGAACGAGGGCGGCAGTGATGATCGTCTTCCCGACGTCGGTGTTTGCACCGAATATCTGGTGAATGCGGAGGTGTCTGTAGAGATGGCTCATATCATATCAGCCTAAGACTCGAATGAAATAAATTTTAACTCGAGAAGAGATCGGACTTGGCGGAGGTCATAGCAATACTAATTACCGACGAAACCCGACTAGCTTAAGTAAATTCGTACTACAACCGCAAATAGATGCATCTTATCTACGGGCGAAGGATGAAGCGATCTATGAAAACAATAAAGACATGACCTGATGTCTTCGGGAGGTGTACGTATGGGGGTATGGTAACTGGTGCGGTAGGATGGTCAATAATATACATCGCGAATGTATTCCCGCGCCCATGGACCCAGTTCGTTATCAGCCATGGGGATAGTGACACCACATACAGCAAAGTGCCGCGCGAGGTTTTCCTTGGTGAGGGAATCGGCAGAGCCCACGTACGGGACATAGCCGACTTGGGGAGAGACGCTAAAAGCCGCTCTCCTCAGGATATCCTCGTATCCTCCTGGCTCCGAGAAGAGCTCGGTAACGACACCCATGAACTTTTGGCGGGCTTCGCGAGAGTCGGGGTCATTGGGGAGGACGACAGGGCGAAGACGGGCGACGGTCCGACTTGCTCTCATGTCGGTTGTGAAGGGCCGTCCGTCTGCATCACGTCGGATGCCTTTGGGGCAGGAGCTCGGATTAGCTGCGTAATACGCCACCCAACATTCGACAGGGTCCTCTAAGCGAGGGTTGTTCAGTGGCGCGGGAAGCCTTTGAACCGAGGTGGGATGCTCCCAATCTGGAGTGCGCCAGGTTGATAAGAGGTAGCGTTGGACTTCAGTCTTTTGCTCCCTGGGAGTTCTGTGAGCTTCGGAGCACAAAGCCTTGACTTTGGTCAAGGCTTGATAATTCCCGGGCTGGTGAGCCGCTTTGATGAGGGATTGTATTTGCTTGATGCTCTTGGCGGGCTTAGGAGGTTTGTGGGACTGTGGGGCAGCCATCTGCCAGGGCTGGGAACCGGGTTGATCTTCAACGAGCGACTGCGGGGAGGACTCGTCATCATTCGAGGGCTGCCCTGCAGATAAAACGGCAGCGAAGGAGCGAGCAGCAACGCAGTCTGGGAGCTGTGCCTGGGGAGATGCGGGAGTGGCCATTGGAGGGGAAACGTGTTGGAGAAATAGGAACTCGGTAGCGGAAGACTTATCGGGAGGGGTGTTAGTAGGGGAGGTGGTGTCAGGCAGCCGAGGAAGCTGGGGGAGGTCAGGAGGGGTGATGGCAGAGGGGACGGGATCCGCGGACGGAGAAGGCTTTGCGATGACGGATAGAGGGGGTATCTCCACTGTGGGCGGGTCTGCGACAGACAGGCTGGCGAGTTTAAGCTTCCCCTGGAGCCTCTCGCAATCGGCGCGAGAGGACTCGAGCTGGGCACGGAGAGAGAAGAGCTCCTCGCGAGCCTGGTTGCGCTCGAGACGGCAGCGCTCTATGCTGTCTTGCAGATCGCGCTCCTCCTCCTTCTGGCGTCGCACGCCCTCGGAGACGCCCTTGTTGTACACGTCCTCGCGAGCGCGCTTCCGATCCTGGAAGGCGATCTGGAAGGCGGGCTGGTGCGGGGAGTAGCTGGCGCCGGCGACGTGTTTCATGTACGCGGAGCAGACATCGCAGCCAGAAGGATGCACGATGCCGTAGTCCTCGAGGTACTCCCAGGGAGACAGGAGGGTGGGAATGCCGCGGTTGTCTCTGACGGCTGCGCGGAATGGCTCGTCGCTGCTGGACAGTGGGTACATCACTACTTTTTCGCGCACCAGGCGAAATATGGATCAAAATCAGACCGGCGCGGTCATCGTGGCTGATATCCCCAACAACACGTGCAAGCCTGCAGGACACCGCCTGGCCCTGTTTGCACCTGTTGCTGTTTGTTTGTGGCTTGGTACTGCCAAACCTTAATCAACCCGGCCATCATCCACCCACCGACAGCGACAGCTCATCATCGACATGGCATCAAGACCCACCGTCACCGTGCATGGAGGTCCGTCCCCGTGCTTCTCCCCGCCCCTGCGCTCACCTCCCCCGCAGAACCCTCCACCTCTCTCCCCCTCCCCGCCGTCCTGACCGCCCCGATCAGGCTCGATGTCGTCGCCCAGGTCCACAGTCAGTCCCACGCGTGCTGTCCTATACCGTCCCATTCACTGCGTCTTAGAGAGCATCGCAAAGAACAAGCGCCAGGCCTACGCCGTCAGCGAAAAGGCTGGCCACCAGACCTCCGCCGAGTCCTGGGGTACCGGTCGTGCCGTCGCGCGTATTCCCCGTGTCGGCGGTGGCGGAACACACCGTTCCGGCCAGGTACATCCTTCTCCTCTTTCTCTTCCCTCCCCTGATCGTCCCCCAGGCTGCCTTTGGTAACATGTGCCGTGGTGGTCGCATGTTCGCCCCTACCAAAACCTGGCGCAAGTGGCACGTCAAAGTGAACCAGAACCAGCGTCGTTTCGCTACCGTCTCCGCACTCGCCGCTTCTGCCCTCCCCTCCCTCGTCCTCGCGCGCGGTCACCGCATCGAGCAGGTCCCCGAGGTTCCTCTCGTCGTCCCCTCCGCCGTCGAATCCCTCAAGAAGACCAAGGAAGCAGTCGCCCTCTTGAAGAGCATCAACGCCTACCCCGACGTCGCCAAGGTCTCAAACTCTCGCAAGCTCCGCGCCGGAAAGGGAAAGATGCGCAACCGCCGCTACCGCCAGCGCCGCGGCCCCCTCATCGTCTACAGCGAAGACAACGGCATCGTAAAGGCATTCCGCAACCTCCCTGGTGTCGAACTCGCCAACGTCAAGAGACTCAACCTTCTCCAGCTCGCGCCTGGTGGTCACCTCGGCCGCTTCATCATTTGGACCGAAAGCGCTTTCGCCATTCTTGACCAAGTCTTTGGAACCTTTGACAGCCCGTCCGCCTTTAAAAAGGATTACGTGTAAGTCTTGGCACCTTCTTTTGTGCTCCTCTCACTATTGTGCCTCTAGCCTTCCCACTGCCAAGATCTCCAACCCCGACGTCACCCGTCTCATCAACAGCACCGAAATTCAATCCGTCGTCCGTCCCGCCAACGCCAAGATCCAGAAACGACCATGGACACAAAAGAAGAACCCCTTGAACAACAAGGCTGTTCTCTTCCGCTTGAACCCTTACGCCAAGGTCCTCCGCAGACAGGAACTACGTACGTGCCCCCTTTGGCCGGCCTTGGTCCTGTACTCACTTTCCATGCCTAGTCCGTCAAGTGCAAAAAGAGAAAAAGGAAAAGAAGTCGGGATCAGTTGCTGGCGAGGCGTTCCTCACTACCCTCTTCGCTCCCTGAAGTCGTCACCACATTGTAGTTGCTTGTTTTTCGTCTTGTGGCCAACACGTCTTATGTGCACCTATGTCATGCCCGCGAAATACATGTGGGATATCCGTCCATGTCGACACGTACGCTCGCGATTTCGAGAATGGATATCAATATTTGGTATAAAACAGTACGTAGACTGATCATAAGGACGTGACATAATACGCGCCAACGCGCAGTGTTCTTCGATGGCTTTTGCCAACATACATCACCTTGCCAAAACAACAAAAAGAAAAAGACGTTCATTGAGATATCAGATCTTTGGAGGCATCTCGTCCTTTTCCGAGAATCCAAATTGTCCCTCGGACAGGTTATTAAGCGCGTCCTCTTCCTCGTCAAGCTTGCGGACGGAGAGCCAAAAGACGATCCCAGTGACGCCCGCCAGGATGGCGATGGACGTATAGTTCCACACGAGCAAAGGATCGGTGGCCAGCGCTGTTCGGGAACGACACGGTCAGCTACGCGCCACCCACAAACACGTTGCACGCATGACGACTCACAGACGAAAGCTTCGCCGAGCGCAGCAGAGACCGAGCTCGTGAAGAGGAACAAGGACATCACGAGCGAGCGCATGTTCCTTGGAGCCTTGGTGAACGCATACTCGAGCCCAGTGATGGAGGCGAAGATCTCGCTGAACGCAATAAAAACGTATCTGTCGCCGAGCCGTGAGTTCTACCGACGACAAGGCTTTCGAGCATCACTGCTTACGATCCGGTTTGGATCCAGACGTTCAGGGGTGAGACGAGTGGAATTCCTTCCGAGTCTACGCAAGTACCTGCGTAATCGCCGCACGGGTTCGTCTATTGTACGTTTAGCACGTCTGAATTCGAATGTACTAAACGACTCGCCTTGTAAATGTAGTGCTGGACGACGGCGGCCCAAATCATGGCCGCGGTCCCGGTGGCAAAACCGCAGGCGACTTTCTTGAGAGCGGTAAATTTCCAACCCCGTCTTGCCAGTGCAGGATATATCTATGAAATAATACGTCAACGGGAATGACATCAACGCTGTGGCTTGCGGCCTACAAGTAAGTCACAGATGGGGATGAAAATGATGAGGGCAAAAGGGTCCAGGTTGGACAAGATATCGTTGGGCAGACCATGCGTGTTCATGGTGGCAGCTTGCGAGGTCAGATTGTTGTTCAACTGGTTGTAGCAGAGCCCTGCGCGCATAAAACGTTATGGAAATTCACAAGCGAGATAAAGGACCCGCGTACAGTAGATCGGGAACCACACAAACACGCTGCAAGCCTTGAAACCACGTCGGACCTCATCTACCCAGTGGTCATCAAACATCATCCACTTGGGCTTCTCACCGACCACCTTGGAGGGTTTAGCGCTCTCCCAGAAATCAGCCGCGGTAAGTTGTCTGAAGCATGTGACAGGGTTCCAGCTCCAACGGCCGCGAAGTGCGTATCGCCAAAGACGCAACGAAGTGCCCAGCACAGAGCCAGTGGGAGGGGAAACGCGGTATCGTCCGTGACCCAACCAGAGGAAGATGGGCGAGATAAAGAAGATGATAGTTGGGAGTGTAAATGCGAGCCAGAAACCAACATACTACGGGGTCACCCGATGCTTAGAAACGGCCACCAAAAGCGAGCAAAAAAAGCACTTACCTTTTCCGCATAGACCATGGTAATCTGCCCGATAAGCGCGCCGATGTTTATAAAGAGATAGAAATACTGGATTGACAAGGGTGGGTAGAGCACGAGGTGTGATGGAGGAACACATACCATATAGATTCTCGACGTCGTCATTATAGGATCAACAATAACACGCTCGCCAGATTTGGTGATGGCAATGAATGGTTTCGTACGTCGGTATTGCTCCGCAACCAACGGCGAGATGTTAGACTTGAACCCACCAGTTCCTGTACCCGTGACAACGAGAGACAATATAAACAACCCAGTCGATGCATTCCCGCCGATGATACCGGGAACGGCAGAGATGATCATTATGATGTGTCCAAGCATAGCCAGAGCCACGCTCCAGCAAACAGTCTTGTAACGTCCCCAATAGGTGTCAGCGATGTAGGCACCACCGATAGGACAGATATATGACCTAGTACGATCACGTCACAGGGAGACAAGAATGAGTGGAACCATACGCCTACCAAAACTGATAGAATAAAGTCAACCCGGTAGACATCCGCTGGCCACGCCCAAGCGCACCAGATTGCCCGGTCGCCCCACCGGCACCGGTGCGAGACCCAGGCGGAAGTGGCTGCTGGATGAAATTTACCTGTCAAAGTGAGGGCTTGAGGTACAGTGGAATGAGGAATCCCGTCAGCTTACAAAGACAGCAGTGGCGCCTTTGGAAAATCGAATGTACAACGATTGAGCATCAACAGGACGATCAAGGACTAATTTTTTTCATACCATAATACTGAGAACGCCAGAGATTAGAAGGGGCCTGTCGACGGGGGATCGAAGCACTTACCGAGAACCGCTCAGCCAACTCGACGATTGCAATCACTACCGCAAAACATTGGAAAAGATATGGTGAGACGAAGGGGTCACGCACTGTATGCTGTCCACGGAATAGCATCGGACACACGGCGGAGCGTGGCCAATTCTTCTTCTGACGGGAACTCGAGTCCCTCATGGGCGCTGTCGTCGTCGTCGTCTGTGGGCACTAGATCCTTTTCGAGGGAGGCCTTTAACGAGAGAGGTCGGCCGTCTTCCGCCAATCCAGCGGGGACGCTGCGATCATGCTCCAGGCTGGCCATCCTACTAGTCAAAGAGTGAGCACAAGACCCGAGGGGATCCAGAAAGGTTAGCAGCTATTCATCTCCCTCTTAAAGCGACTCTTTAGGCACTCAATGGTCCCGAGTTCCTGACGCATGTGAGGTCGCATGGTGCATAACGCTAACCAAGGTACCAAGCAATCAATTTGGCACCGAGTTGATGAGAGTGATAACGGCGAGCTATCCATAGTTACCCGTTCAACTTCTGCCCGCGACTCGAATGGGCCAGTCACGGTCAACTACTTATCGCCAACCCTAAATGGCCAATTCCAAATGGCAAGCATCATGATAAGCAATCACGCAGATCGAAGTGAGCCGTCGAACGATCGCGAGTCCCATAGGGACACAGTCGTGCCTTGATCACCCTAAGCCCGCTTCATTTATATCCTCACATATGGGAGACCCATGCGCTTTAGAACCACGACGGTATCAGTTACGTTACTTACATACTTGATGCACATGCAAAGCGAACAGCAGGAAAAAGAGACGAGGAACGTCAAGACGAAGAGGAAAAAAGCAACGAACGGAGATCCTCGACTGCCATGTCCGACCGGCGAGGCGTCACCTCGAACGGGAAGGGAAGAGGGTGGCTTGAATTATCAAGGTTCTGTCAATTCACCATGAGGTGTGTGATAGATTCCACAACTCACATCGCAATCCCGCTTGACCACTGCGGCTCAAAATCAATTTCATTCCCCTCGGCGTCTTTCGCCTTGGAGAAATCAAATAATGCAAGCATCCCGGATATTGCATACCACAGGGAGGCATCAGCGAGGTGCCGTCCCACACATATCCTAGCCGTCAACGTGTTACCTCAGAGCCCATTCTGCTAAACCAAAGTATACTAACCTTCTGCCAAATCCGAAAGCGTAGCCAACAGTATCTTGATTTAGATTTCCCTCTGCATCCAAGAAGCGTTCGGGATTGAAATCAAAGGGGCTTGGATATCTCGCCGCATCGTGAGTCATCGCCCTAGTCCTGTGTCAGTCAAAGAAATAGTAGAGCCTACCCTAGGCGCACCAGACGTTTGGCATCACAGTGGCCCCTAGGTTCAAATCAGATAAGCTGGAAACTCCACGACGATAGTATTACCTTTAGGAATATAGCAACCTTCGTATACGTCACTATCCGTAGTCGCATGCGGTGTCGCTACGAGGGGCAAATACGTACAAAGCCCAGTTGAATGGAGATGAATGACATCTTACACAGAGGTAGGATGGGATGCCATCTCAGCGTTTCTCGCAGCACAGCATCAATGTACTTCAACGACGGTCTGTCGGTCCACACTGGCAACCTCGAAGTCCCCACCGTGACATCGATAACTCTCTGTGCTTTCTTCTGGGCTTCAGGAAAGAGAACCATTGCAAGAATGAACACCTGAAGCATCGACGCCGTCTGCAAACACATTGATCGCAGATTCATGTGTCGGTCACTGAGTTACTCACAGTCTCCGATGCAGCTGTAATATACGCAGTGTCGAAATCAAAACGATATGCGCCATACTCAGGTACACAGTCCTCACCTCCAAAAGCAGTTGCCGAGGCTTCCTTGATCGCCTGAAGCAAATATGCTGCTTCGTCAGAACCATTGGCTTTCATTCTATTCAACGCGTCGGAAACCATTGATGGACCTGCTGTCCCCTCCTTCTAGAAGAAGATTTCAAGGTGGGCCGACCACGACAGCAATAGAACTGACCATTTTCACCAATACATCTTCAAACGGCGTATCTACCCATTCTTTGGACCACTCTCTTGATTGTGCAGCTTTCTTGTGGATGCCCATTCCAGGAATCCAAGAAGGGAGTGACAACACTGGGTGGTACATGAGCAAGACATTTGGTGAGGAAGTGGAAAGCCTACAAAATGGAAACACGCTAAAGAACGCGGCGACCTCGGGGCGAACCTCCTCAACGGCCAATTTCAAGGCCCTACCAACAACATTCACCATGGGGTCGTTCTTCGGCATTGTCTCATAGTCGTAGACTGCTGACATGATGATGGATGACGAATACCTGTTCCGACGAGAAGCTGTCAAGAAAGTTGGGTTCAAAATTCACAGTACATACGTATGAAGATGCTCGAAGGAGGCCTCCGGATCTTCGAAAATGGCTAATAGTAGCTGATGCGACTTGCGCTGTTGCATCGCACGATACTTTGGCACAGCATCAGCCCTGAAAGCTTGGTGAAAAAGTCTTCTTTGTAGCCGCCATCTGTCCCCGTAACGCATCAACACGGTATTGAAGTCCACGCCGAAGCTATGAATTATGTATTAGCCCTGACGGCAATGCAGCGGGTAGGGTCCGTACAGCGCATTCGTCGGTATATGCGGTCGATCGCAGTAGATGTTGGAACGCTGTTCCAAGAGCGCTCTGGCGACCTTTTCAGAGTTGATCACGATGATCTCCTGGTTGAAGAAACTGGAGTAAACCAAGTCACCTGCGCAATATGTTGGCTATCGTTCAGTATATCTATACAGACTAGACTTACCGTAGACGTTGGCCCATTCCGTATAAGTGAGCCATGGGGAAGACGTATTGATACCCCGAATATTCCCCGCTACTGGTAGCGGCGGCGGACCGGGTGGCAAGGGCAGTGTACGTCTCTTCCTCTGTAGCCGGAGATACCCAATGTCGAAGACGATACCACAGAGGACGGCGATGGGGATAAGACAAAACTGTTGCCAATTCGTCGGGGACATGAACGACGAGAGCTGAGAGGTAGAGACCGCCTCCACCGATTCAGATATTTGTACGTCCTCGGTTGATCTTCGCATGCAAATAGTATAGTGAGTAATTCTTCTCGATATCAGGTCCCGTGCCATGCCAAAGGTCTACATACCAATCCTGGTGATAAATGACTCTTTGGTGCATAACTGGATGCAGCCAGACAAGGCTGTCAGAAACAACTCCACGGTCGAGTGTAGCAGACGATGCCAGATATTGATCTGCCTGAGAAGGGCACGAGGCTGAGGCTTCAAGTTGAGCGACGGAGAATAAGCGACAGAGCACGTAAGTTCAGGGGCAAAGCAGGGCAGGCAGAGCATATTGATATACGAACCGCGATGCGTAATAGTCCAAATTAGTGTATGTTGGGCACCGTCCGCGGACCCAGTTGAACTCTTGTTGTTGAACAAAATCTCAGACACTCCACAATGCCGCGAGCCTCACCCGACACGAGACGGGGTTGGCCCTACTATTCCGCCACGAACCCCCACGTTCAAATTGATGGACTGCGCCGTCACCAAAAGGCAACCGCGCGACCCAGGCATTTCTCGGCAACCGTTCAATTTGTGCTTCGACATCGTGCCGGTTTTAATTGACCCTTAGAATTCAGAGTCTCTGTCATGCTAGCGTTCAGATAATCAGCAAACACTGGTCCGACAGATACTCCCTACTTCCCAGACCGACAGGCAACCAGATTGTATCTCTCTCAGAGCTCAGTCTGACCAACATGCAAACTTGCGCCTGGCTGTCCTTCGGGCAACAAGTCACAAGAAGCAACGCTGCAAACACGTTTCTGCCTGCAGTGGTGAATCAGCGTGGATATTTCACCGCAGTCCGAGATACTGGTTGACCACTAAACCATGCAAGGCCTCCCGACTTTCGAGCCTGAGCCGCTTCAGTCCTCGCCGTTGGCAGCACACGCCATTAATGCTGCGGCGACTGCTTCTGTCGTAATAGCAAGCATGTCCATGCCTACTTTTCGTCACCAAACCATTTCGGTGCGCATTTACCTCTGCCCATGTCATTCTCCGAGCCTCATCGTCTCAACCGCAAGCTGGTCGAAATGCTTCCCTTCGCCTCTTCCCTGTGCATTCTCGCCGCTCTTGCCACTGGTTCATTCGCTCTTCAGAGTAGCGCCAGTGTTTCTGCTTCTCCTGATGTCAGCAGATCTAGGATGTACTCCAGCGCCATCTCAAGTGTCATCGCTGCAGTTACCCCTATGCTGGCACTCATTTATTTCTGCCCATTGTACTTGCTTTATCGGCACTCGAAACGCCACCCAAGAACACTCAACAAGGTATCTGGAATTCGTATCCAGCAGTATGGTCCTCGTAAGTCTCAGAGTCGTTGGTCCTGCTTGTGGCTGTAACCATGTGGCTTACACGTGCTTCAGTTATCTATATTTTTCTGCTGTTCACCAGCTTAGCAGAGGTCGATTCATTCACACTAGTGCCTTTGATTACTGAGTGACTGCATTGCGAAATATAGGTCGCCGATGCAACCTGGCTTTTACTACAGTACAAGTACAACAACAACGCACCTGATTTAACGACACGCACAGGAGTGCGTTTCCTGCTGTGAGTGCACTCCACCACTGGCTAGATGACCACGTTCCCCTGTTGACATCGTGCAGGTTTGCGGGATGTTGGACCACCGTCACGTCTGGAACGTATACCCTTTTCTTCCTTGACCCGCTCTGGTCAAGACGTCCAATCGCGTCGATTGGCACACAGGCAGTTTGGGTACTCGTAACCTGGGTTTTCTGGGTTGCGGGCACCGGAGTTCTCAACAAATCCCTTCCCTCGCTATTCATGGATGATTCCTGCGTAGGAGTCGTCTACTGCGGGCAGTTGCAAGCACTGTTTGGTGAGTGTATTGCTAGTGCCCGTAGATGTCAGCACTGACCATCCCCGCAGCACTCTCGATGATTCAAATGTTGGTATTTGACGACAATCGAGTGCTTGTTATTCTGACTTGAGCACCTGGCAGACTTACTTTAACGTTTGGCATGATTGTTATCTCATGGCTGGTGTGGAAGTCTGCGCGGTACGTCCGTCAACCAGTGGTAATCAGAGTGGCCCCAATATGACACGGGCATTGTCATGCGTTGGGGAGATAGGGGTAGACAAATCTAAATTGTGCAGACATGCAGCAATACCGTTCGCCGGATCGAACACACGTTCAAAAAGATCTCTTGATACCCACACAAGAAACCATTCATCTGTTAGCAGCATACAATGACCTTTTAGTCGAATATATAGTTCATGATGATAGCCACGCCTTATATCTTGTTCACGTTGAAATGCGATGGCAGAGAACTGGATCTGTGCCAGCTGTAACTGTCGACCTGGCATTTCTTTCTGGTCATGTACATGATAAACGCTGGCCTTGCTGCAAATGCATCCTTCCTGTTCCTTTTAAAACTAATAATAATAATCTGTTCGTTTGTTTGTTTCCAGACATTCCGAGAGGATGATTACTAGCCGTATTGTGATAATGCCGATTCAACGCCGTACTAAGGACAACCCATGAGGTTAGGGGGAAGCGAACAGATAATCTCAATTATAAGCTTGAAATCGGTCGATTCGCATGATTTTTCGAGGCAGTGGGCCTCTTCGTGAAGGGTTGTTTTTCAATACCTGCAGATCTCGCTCGGCGTTGTCGGTGATGCCAACCGGTTTCTCACTAAGGCTGTTTCTGGATGGTAGAATCGGGAGTGATCCGATTGGTTGGAGTGGAATCGCCGCGCGGAAAAAACCGGAACGATCGGGCCCTGAAAAGGATTTGAGGTGAAAAAAAGTCCAGTTAACCATCAATTCTTTGGTCTACCATCCACTCTAGGCTCGACGCCGTGTTCGTATTCGTATTCTTTTTTTCACGATCACTTAGACTATCGCAATGCCTTTCACTTCTGGTCAGTTCCAACCTATCTGCTTCAAACTAGCGTTGACCTCTGGCACAGGTGACTCCAGCAAGGGCGCTTCCCTCTTCAAGACGCGTTGTGCACAATGCCATACTGTTGGTGCTGGCGAGCCCAGCAAGGTTGGACCCAACCTGCACGGGTGAGAACGACGCGACCCCCACTGCTTGGGGCTGCTTGCTAATTGGTGCCCAGGATCTTCGGTCGTAAGACTGGACAAGTCGAGGGCTTCCAGTACACCGCTGCCAATGTTAACAAGGGTATTACCTGGGACGAGGAGACACTCTTTGAGTATCTAGAGAACCCTAAGAAGGTATGTTTTTCTTGTTCCCGTGCCCCAGGCAGTCATTGACACCTCTCTCCCCTTAGTACATTCCTGGTACCAAGATGGCTTTCGCGGGTCTGAAGAAGGAGAAGGACCGTAGTGACCTCATCACCTGGTTGAAGGAGGCGGTAAGCCAAGCTTTTTGGGACTTTACTTCCCACACTGTTGACTGAATCAATACTGACGCCGCTTCAATTCTAGACCGCCTAATTTTATATCTCATCCTCACGGACACCTCGACCCACCATCTACATTATCACATTAACTTGGTCTTATTCCTTAGATGACCATACTGCATAGTACCTGCATACTCCCCCACTCATATTGCCATGGATTTCCCACTGATACTATCGCCGGCGACAATATCGCCGAGGAATGTATCATATATGACCCACAGGCTTATTATCTAAAATGAACGTGATTGAAGTCTACTGTGTCTCAACATCATTGAAGCAGTTAGCTACGGTTAGCCGGTAACCATTACTCAGTCCCCAGATGAATTGCACCAGAATGGTGGAATAGGCTGAGCCAAGTAATAAATAAATCATGTTCGGAAACACGACGTGAATATGGTGGAAGGTACAGAGTATAAATTAGGAGGTATGACGACTTGCAAGATTACCCTTATGCATCGTAAATGAGGAGATATGATGGTCTGACCGCATCCTCCGTGTAGCAGATTAGTTCGTCGTAGTTCAGGGAACCCGCAAGGGCAACTTCAGCGAGAACCTGAACCATCCAGGCGCAGTCAACACCGACAGACAACCATAAATATTATGAAGACACACCGAATCATAACCCGGAGGAGGCGCAGTCAGCTTGGTGTTGTCCTGTGTCATCTTGTACCCTTTCCCAACGACCACCTTGTTCAGAAGTATCGCTTTCTGCTTCGAAGGCTTCACGTTGCTCGAGTAGTCGTTGGATTTCGAAGAGGTCGAGGACGTATAGATGCCCGCACCGAACCTGCCATCCTTCACAGTCATCACGCTGTTGAATCACAGGAAACCAATCACTTGCCTGCCCCAACCGGTCTTCTTGCCGAAGAGATTCAAGCTGTAGGATGTACGGATGATGCCACAGAGAGAGCACGATGTTGACGAGCAGAGGGCGGTGTTCCCATTCTCCCCCAGAAGACACTCCCTCGTCGTTCCGTGCCAACGACGGTTCTCATTTCCAGCTGACCGTCCGGCAGCTGCAAATTTGCCTCGAGCCTCGACAGACGCCCTGTTGATCCTGGGTAAGACGGGAGGTGTATGTAGATGGAAGAATCATCACCCACCGATATGCATCATATTTCGAGATAGAAGTGGGGTGTCCAATGACCTTGTATACTCGACGTACAGTCGGACAAGGTGTCGGGTGCCGCCACGAGGTCTTGAATTGGTCGGCAACTACACTCTGTCAGACCTCTACGCAGTATCGGCTAAGTTACTATTGCATACCACTCTTGAACGTGTCATGCGCATTGGGGACTTCAACCAGTAGCGGCGCATTCTTGTCCACCTTCGAAGTACACGCCTGACTGCAAAAGTGGCCCTTCTTGACGGCTTTCCCGCATAGCAGGCAGCCGCTCTTCACTGGTCTGAAGCGCAGAGCCGTAAGTATTGCATTGATTAGATCGAATCGCGAGCCTACGGACTTGGAGGGTGCTACGGGTGCTCCTCCACCTGCAACTCCTGCAGCCTTTGCTTGCTGTGCGCAAGTTTTGCCACAGAAAGAATGAGTCGTCTTCCCATCGTTATGCTTGGGCTGTTTGTGACAATACTGCATGGCATTGGGTCACGGAGATAACGACGACGACGACGACGAAAGACAACATACGTCACACATGTTGGCTTTGGCACGAGGGGCAGCCTTTGGGACAGCCTTGGCGCTCTTTCCCCTCGCAGAAGGTTTACTGCCTGACGCAGTCTTGTTCTGAATCTTAGCGGCACAAGTCTTGCTGCAGTAGGAATGGGTCTTCGTTCCATCAAAGTATTTGGGCTTTGCGTGGCAAACCTGCAAGGGGGGATGAATCGAGGATGCCACATGCGTCGGGAAAGTGGCATACATCACAAAGGCTGACTGTATTCGTCGTGGTCTGTTGAGTGGGTGGGGCATTAAACCCCGGCTGGGGTTGCGGGGGTTGAGCCTGCGCCGATTGTGCCTGAGCACTTTGCGCAGCTAGGTATTGACCAGCCATCGTGCCAAGCACAGAGAGTGCAGCGTGCATGGGTGGAAGTGCAGTACTCATGTCGAATTAGGCGGTGCCCACTTTCTCTGAAGGAATGTAGCGTATGGACGAGATTGGCACGGGATGTCAACGATTGCTCGCCGGGAGCAACTCGAGTGTGCGGATAAGACAAGAAGGATGGTTTGATGATGCATTGGGCGGAAACGGTGTTTTATAGCCACACGGACGAGCACGTAGCGCACGGTGGTGACTCCTCGGAACGCGAATAGGGCGTGTACTCCGCGAGGGACAATAAACTTCGTGGCTGAGGAGTTTTCATGTTTTACCGCCATTATTCGCGGTGTAGCCAGACGGTGTCCACGTCTGTATGCCGAGATAGTAAGGCTCACCTCGACCTCGGCACAAGGCAGCCACACCTTGTACATGGCAATATGGAACACGTGCAAGCCAGCGTACTTTGATCCGGAGGCCCGTTTGATCAGCTACTACATTCTTGACCACGCGAGGCATGCGGTAACGGTAACTGTGTGGAGAGTAGCGACGGACCACACAGCATCCGAGTCTCTGCTGTTGGCTGGATGCGATGCGGCGGAGGCGGTACACGTACCGATATCAGCGGAGAGTTCAGTGGCTCGCATACTGTCCAAGTCTGGGTGGAATAAACGTCATAGCCAATGCTCCCCTTGCCGCGACCTCCTGGTTTGTGGCCCAGCACTCGCGATCTAAACGTTGCCTTGCAAACACGGCATTTTCACGAGCACACCAAGCTTAGATACCAGTGGAATAATACGTGCAAATACAGTGGTGGGTATGGCTATCGTACAAAATATGCGGGTATCAATATAGAATCAACTTGAAACATCCATATAACTTATGCTCATGCAACCATTTCGACAGAGTAGAAGGAAGCAGAGTGATGCACTGACGCTTAGCTTGCTTGCGACGTTCGCAATCATGACACGAGTGGGGTCTTGAACATCGTCTGCACAAATGCCTTCAGATTTGGTACACGTTGTGCCTTTTCCCCATACACAACCAGATACGCTGGACGCACGGTGTCATTGTCGTAGGTCACCGTTTCTATTGATCATCATTCTCTGTCCGTGAAAACGCCATACATGGTCCGACGAACCTTCATAATTCAAGTCCCACCCAATTTCTCCAGCGATCTATGAAAAACGTTAGATAGATGGCCCTGCAGGGTATCATACCCATACCGAGTCGTATCCAGACGGTGGTTCGATCAGGTTGGGAGCATTTCGATATCTCTTGTAGGGCCGCCCTACAACAACGCGGCTGAGAATCATTACCCGCAGCGAGGCACTTTCAGAGATATTGGAGACATAATCATCTGCCTCTGTTATTTATAAGAAAGGATGGTCGGTGCTAGTAATCAACATAGAGGACGTACTCGAAGAGCAGGTTGTCGTATAGATGCCATGTCCGAATCTGAACCACTATCAAATTTAAGTTTGTCCCAAACGTAGTTTCACATACCGCTTGAACGAATTCTTTGAGCCTGAAAGATAAATGAGAGCAGGTGAAGGGAAGCAAGCGAATAAACTTACCACATCTACTCACATCAAATGAGCTGCGCACAATGGAGCACAGATAGCACTGTTCGAGACCGCAGAGGAGCACACTGCCCGAAGACTCCCCTAATAGACATGCACGATTGGTACCGTGGAAAAGGAGTTTCTCGTTTCCTCGCTTATCTTTGGCTTTGAGAGTGTTCTGGACCCGATCTCTGTGATAATATTAGGAAAAGGGGTACGCCGATGGGAAGGAATGGTAAATATACCTGTAGTTGAGAAACGGCTCGAGCGCAGGTTCTTGCCAGAGAACCTTGAAGATATATTGAATGTTGGGTCTCGCTTTCTTACGGTGACGCCACCCTTTAATGAAGAGCTGCTCGACTATACGTCACAAACGACCTTTTTTAAACACTGTTCCGAGGAAGGGTGGAAGACCACGCACCTTCAGCGAAGCTGGAGTCATCTCTATCGAGTCGGACCAGCCGATTTCGTCGACCATTAGAGGTGTTATTCACTGGGTTATCAAGAGAAAACTCGTCAGGAGGCACTAGCTTTACCCATCCATCTTGGTGGGGAGAAGCCATGATCGGATCGAACTGACACTAGTACTGCTGCGAGTGGGATAGAAGGAGAAAAGATGAGATGAGAGGTTATATGTTGCCCATGGCGCACCTCACGTCCACTGCACCCCATCGGCACCAACAATGGGGCTGAACCGACCCATGTCGTACATGTTGCTGCTAACGGCGACGTGCACAATTAGTCAACCCTAGTACTTATCCGCGGTGTTCGTGGTGTTCCGCTTTAGATTGGAACAAGCACAGCTGGCGACGCGTGGCTCTGTTTCGCAATTAAAATTTCTGGACTGGTTCCATTCGTATCACGTACGTGGAGTTATTGTAATCCGCTTTACCATGCAGCATCCACGCTGTTGATGGTTGTAGTGTCTAGGCCGTCCAGAAAAGGCAAGTGAGTAAGATGGAGTTGAAGGCCGCCCAGCCTTGCAAAACACGTTGCAGCTGCCTGGCTGTCGAACGCACGGCCGCGGCAAAAGAATGAGCTGGGTGATTCTAATGCTTGGTCCGTCCTAGGTCGTTCAGTTCCCCCCTCGTGGCGAACCCTGTCATTTCGCCTTAAGGGGTGTCAACTACATCGCCTTCTCGGAACAGCCTTATAAGAATCTCCTTTCTCCGAGTGAGCCGTGAAGGAAACTATCGCACTGATTCAATCACCCCCTCGTATATCTTCAAAATTCTCTATTTACTCGCTGCAATCTTCGTGATCACGTTCGGAATGCTAGACTCCCGTCGAATCATGAAGCTCTTTGGACTTGGAGGATCTCCAACTACACCTCAATCTGCTCCCGGCAGACAAAAACAAAGGCCCGTTACGCAGTACTATACTCCAAGGTGTGACGGATTATCTCTGACTTCTTCCGCTTCTTTCTAATCTATCATTCAGTAACTCCTACCTGAAACCGCCATCACCGAGTACTTCCAACGATGGCACAGAGGCGGATTATCCTCCACTTACAGCTCCCGTTGCTCCCATTGGCGCGTCTATAGCTCCATTTCGAACATCAAAGACAGCTCCGGTCCTATTTTATGACAAGGACGACCCATTCTATGAATTCACCAACTTTTCGCCGCACGATGTCATTTACAAGGGGAAGAGGTATCCAACAAGTGAACACCTATTCCAAGCACTCAAGGTACGTGTTATAAGTTGTTCGCTTGCAGGCACTGACGTTGGCTCCTGTGCTCTCGTCCCGATGGCCATTTGTTTAGTTCCTGGACGACCATCCCGAGATCGCGGAACGGATTCGGAATTGTGGTGACAGACCGATGTCGGCTTTTGATGAAGCGCATCGGTACCAGCAATGGGTGCGCTCGGATTGGAGACAAGTCAACATAGAAAAGGTACCCATCAATTCTTTCCAGTGGGTGCTTTCTGAACGAACCGAGTTTCGTCGTGCAAAATTAGATGGAAGTTGCTCTTCGCCTCAAATTTACTCAACATCCCGCCCTCAAAACGTTACTGTTAGGAACGGGTGACGCTGACCTTGTTGAGGTGAGTGGAGAACTATCGTCTCGTTCCACCTTAGGATTTAATCTGCTTTAGGACTCCCCACGCGACTATTTCTGGGGAATCGGCGCTGATCACTCTGGCCGTAATGAACTTGGAAAAGCCCTCGTAAGGCTTCGGGAGGAACTACGCGAGGAACAGGATAACCCTTCCCAGATTCCCACTGCCCGACGAGATGCTCCTCGGTTTTCAGTTCAAGATCTTACTTCCCTTGTGCCCACTCAACTCATTTCCAACATGAATACGCAGCGATTTTCTGTTGCACCCGCTCTGGGGAGCGGACCCGCCAGTCCACAGATAGGTTCACCTCAGGGCAGTGGACTTTGTGAGGTATGATCGAGTACCTGCTCCAAGCTAATGGCACGTCATCTGATATGATTAATACAGTTCTGCCAAGTAAGACCTAAGTTCCCAGGCCATCCTTACTGCGGGCGGACATGCGCTGCCGAAGCAACCAAGATGTGCAGCGTGCGTATTTGAGTCCTGACATCTTCCTTCATCATACTGATATCACGTATTTTGATTTTTTTTCTCTCGCAGTTTTGTCGCTCAAAACCTCGCTTTGGGAAGCACCCCTACTGTTCAAGAACCTGCGCCGCCAAGGCGGGTGGAGCAGTTTGATCTCCCGAAGCCGTTATTTATGCTGTGGAGCACGATGCTGGTTTAGTGGGGCTCAAGATATGAATATGATTTCGTGAATTATGACTCATCTTAGTACCGCCCTATTTTCGTTCGCCACACCACATTCAACTCGACGGAACCTTTGTAAAATCAACGCAGGGCTATTTATTATGTCGAGTCGTCGATGACCAGTCAGTGTGTTAAAATATAAACAGGTAATAAACAGGTACGAGTGAATGGAACATGTATCAAGTATGAAATGACGTGATTTGGCAGTAGCGAGTGATGAAAATAAATGCAATAAACAATGCAGGGATCACAGTGCCAGGTGTGACAAAACAAACGGAGTGGCTTTCTACAATTCACTTATCGGCAACATTATCAGAACACCCAATAGATAGAATACGTCTAATACCATCTACAGCAGTATATCATAATCAGCAATGTATAACTCAACTGGATCAGAAAATACCCTCACTTCGAATAGGGCTCATAGCCCGGGTTGGACTGAGTGCTCTCATGGGACTCCGCAACCCCATGAGGTTTTCGGACACTGAATGCGCGCTCTCGTTCGGAATAGAAACGCAAATTTCACTCTCGTTATCCGTGCCAGGACCGAGCGCAAGTGGCATAGGCAGATTTGTGTGCGGCATAAGCACAAGATTGCCATGCATAATTGATGAAGAAGGCGGAGAAAGTAACATAGCGATGCTCGGGCTGCACTCAGAAACAGTCATGCTCTCATTCCTCATTCTCCGACCACGAGAGGGTGTCGGGGTGTGTGGGGGTGGCGTCTCATCGTTACGCACGAGTAGAAAACCGGCTGGCGTGCTTGGTCTAGGATCAGAGACAAAAGCCTTGGTAAAAGTCGCGAGACCGGGATCCTCTTGAACTTCCGGGGTACTCTGGCGTGGAGAGAAAAGCGAAGGAAGGAGACTGCCAGCTGAAAGCTTTCTTGGAAGGGGGTAGGTCGTTAGACTTTTGGGCTGCGTCCCGAGAGATGTTTTTGATCGAGAGTGAATTCTCTTCGAAGTTTTTGAATTAGTTGTACTGCACTCAACCAGGGAGAGTTTGCGCGGAGCGGAAGGGGAGGAATTGCTGCACTTTGCAGCAGAGTCTGCGATATTATGGATATGGATATGGTATTTGAGGGCTTCGACGTCCGGTAGGATATCTGCACATCCCCGACGGCGACATTGGATCTTGTTCGTCGGCTTTAGACCGGCATTATGCATCATAGCAATCGCTTGACTTTGCTGTAGTCGTCACGTTAGTATACTGTGCACAATGACTTATACGGGTGAGAGGGCAACGCACAGCTTGCATCAGTGCTTGTCGGTCAGTGCGACACATGTGGACCTTGGGTTTCGGTCTCCACATCATGTCCATCGTAGACGGCGTGTCCGCCGACGCAGCAAGTGTGTACATCGAGCGCTGGTCGTCAGGAACTTGAGAGAGCCCCTTCTCACTGGTTTCCGTCGTCGCATCTTCAGGCGCTTGGCCGCTACCATGAACTGCACGGTAACAAGCAATGATCTGTTGTGCTGCGCTGAAAGTGGAACTTTCACTTTCGCCCACGCTTTCTACTGATGGAGCTTGAGCAGTAGAGGTATCCTTGTCGAGCGTGGCAACGGATTCCGATCGCGAGAAGTCATCGTAGTTCTGTTCTTCGTGTGTGGCGTCACCGCAGTCAGCGGAGACGGCTTCTGGGACTTCCAGAGGGAATATGCCGGCAAAACGACGAGTATCGGGTTTCGCATACTGATTAGCGCGTAGATCAGTGTGGTCCTCAGTATCAGTGCGGAGGTTGCGAGATACAGCGTTGTGACGCTCGGACTGCATACTGGGTGGAGAGATGGAGAGTACCTGTTATCGGTGGTCACGATGGCAGGTCAGACGG
The DNA here is from genome assembly GCA_038090935.1 of Hortiboletus campestris. NCBI lineage: Eukaryota > Fungi > Basidiomycota > Agaricomycetes > Boletales > Boletaceae > Hortiboletus > Hortiboletus campestris. The sequence goes on from JBBPNN010000284.1 coordinate 25,608, forward strand.
TGGAACCGAGTAGGGGAAGATAATAACTAACGCTTTGACATTGTGGAATGAATGTCCACACTGGGTTGTGAGTCCTCGTGGCTCAGAGGCAATGCAAATTGGCTATATACAATACCGCTTCGGCTTGCGCCCAATATAATGGGCGCGTTTAATGTGTGCCTGCGGTACCTCCTTAAAAATTGATGCCTGAGAGTATCGGAGAATCGGCGGGAGGATCGTCTCATTGTGGTCAGTATCATATCAAGAGCATGACTTCGCCCACATTAGGGTTAGGGTTTACATAATACAGTGGAGTTTTTGAGTCACCAACCTCAACGATGGTTGGCATGGTCAGTGTCAGGGTCTGCGTTCGTATCTCTGGGAATGTCGTCCGCAATCGTCAGACCCTCACACTCGTGTCCCGCGCATTCCAGACCAGCTCACTGTTGCATCGTTCACCCACCTACCCGGGTCACGTTCCCCTCAATGCCTTTGAGAACGCATTCCTTACCGTAGGCTCCGCCCTCATGGCATTCATGGACCCAAGGCGCGGCGGTAAGCACTTCAAGACTGGCTTGGAATACTTTCACCACGTTGATATGCCGTAGACTTGGTGGCCGCCCTCGGCGAAACTACTGCAGGTTCTACATTGCCGAGGTTGCGTGACGCGATGCTCGACTTTCCAGAAGGACGTAGGATCCTCAAAGACCGCCCGCGCATTAGCTCGAAAACCCTGGACTTAGGAAGGCTAAAAACACTTCCGGACGGCACGCTCGGAAGAGAATACACAAGATGGCTTGAAGTATGCAACGTCACCCCTGATTCCCGAGAGCCGGTCCGCTTTCTATTTTTTGGTCGTCGTTACAGGGAGCCCTCTCATATTCCCAGTAGGTTCACTATATCGACGACCCAGAACTTGCCTACGTCATGCAGCGATATCGTGAAACTCACGATTTCTATCACGCGCTTTTTGCCCTCCGCGTCTCTGTTTTGCCAGAGCTCGCTCTCAAAGCGTTTGAGTTCGCCAACTTAGGGTTACCCATGACTGCGCTAGCACTTGGAGCCTCTGTCAAGATGAAGAAGGCACAGCGTGACAGGCTCTGGCACGAATTTGTACCATGGGGGATCAGGTGCGGTGGAAATGCCAGGTGTCTTCTGACAGTCTACTGGGAAGAGAGATGGGACCAAAGAGTCCAGGAGATAAAGAAGGAGCTTGGTGCATGGGATCCACCAGCTGGATTGAGTATCCATTCTCCATGAACATTGGCAACTGCTCTTTCTTGCCATGATCGCCACTTTGTGGAATGTATACCAGTGTGGACTTATCTCCTTAGACTCGGATACAATGAAACTATGGTGCCCTGCAGAAGTTGATAGCTATGCTGTGAACTATCAAGCCAAAGTAACAGTGGCACATGTCTTCATTGGTTTTTACATCTGTTCTATGAGCTTGAAACTTACAATTCCATCCCAAGCCCTTGGGCCTATTATGTTGACATTATAAATACAAAATTCTAGCATACATATATGTAGATTGCAAAAAAAAAAGAGGTATATCCTGTGATATTCTTTAAATCACACCTCAGTAAAAATGCTTTCATTCTGAAAACTGTAAGATTCTCTGTATCTTGATAGCACACCATGTAGAATCACACACCTTTGTTATATCCTCAGGGGTAGCAAGGACAATGGCTCCCATTGTTGTTCCAAAGCATTCATCATCACCATCTGGTTGTATATGGTGAAAATAGGATTCTCTTGCAATTAAGCTTTATATGTCAGATATTAGACTTATTTCTTTAAAACAATAGCAAGCAACTAACTTGGCCATGAAGCATGTTGCATAAACTGTTTGTGAAAATGATTATTTGATGAGTGAGGTGAAGTTGGCAATGGAAAATAGTGCTCACTACCACCCATAGGAAAACTCATGAGTAGATGTCCTGGATCAAGCTGAGTTGCTATCCACTAGTTTTTTTTTTTTGGTCAATCAATCTTTCAGAATTTAAGATAGATGCCTACAAGGGCTACTGTAACCCCAGTCACTAGACTGGTGCCAACATCTATCAGCAGTATAGTTACCTTAAATCAGTGCTACATACCTAGTTATCAGCCCAGTCTGAATGCAAAACTTTGTGAGCCTTTGCACCAACAAGCTCAATCTGTGTCAATAACACCAATGAGTTAGTTTCATTTTTATATGATGACCTATCTGAAACCACTAACCTCATGGATACAAAAGGACCTCCTTTCCTCAAAGTGTAACATATTGATCCAGCAATCAGAATATCCATTAAGATGGAGAGTCCCAGCCAAACAGGAACTGCCCACTATTGAATTTAGTGATTATAGCAGACTGAGCAAAGATAGAACTTACAGATAAGACCACAAAATTAGATTCTTCAAAACCAGAGACTGCACTATGAATGACATATAGAAATAAGCAGTCCAATCTATTCACTTTGAAATGAACCACCTACAGAGGCAGCATGGAGATGACTCCAAAGGCTATTTTGAAATCAATATAATGTCTAAAATGATTGGTATATTGCCTTTACATCCTTCAAGAACTAAAACAATGCACTAGATAAATTAGCATCATTTACTAGATAACAATTGATTAAAACATACAAGTATCATTGAGATTCTAACATGAGCTCGATTGGTTTCCACTAGGGGTATTATCAATTCTCATATATCTGGAATGGACAGGTCCTGCTACTCACAGATGTAAATGCGACTAATGAAATATGCATGGACAAGACATTCAGTTGCTGTCTGAATTTTATAGGTCAGCCATTGCAGCAAATTCTCAAGTTACCCAAATTACAGATGTTACACCATATATTGCCCACTCCCTATCCACAATATCCAAGAATTAGATTATGTTTTCATTGAAGGACTGTTCACATACCATAAACATTCCTTGACCAGCTCCAGTGCAGAATCATGAATGTGAACAAGGGCAGTCATGTGACATGTCAAAGCACTTGTGACGAAAGGTTAAAACTCCAGAAGGATCATGGCATAGGCATTTGCACACTTACATCTGTAAAGCTTGCATCATCCTATTTTCATCAGTTGATCCTCGGCCACCGACAGTCCGGCACCTGAGAACTGACCAGATAAATATGACCTGTAGCCATAGCATGTCAACATTGATGCTCGCTACATATCTTAATATTACCCACAATACCCTTGATCCAAAGAGCGTCACGACTATGGATGGACGTGTTCCAGAAGTACAGCCCAACTTGGCTAGTCAATATCACGAAGACACTGGTGCAGATTAAATTAGTGATTGGAACAAAAGAGGGCATGAGATTCACATTGATGCCAGTGATAGACCTGCATACACTGTAGGGAGGTGATTCTCTAAGTGCCCGGTGAGCTCGAACGATGGCAGCATCGACATTATTGAGTTGGCGACAGGAGGGTTTGCCAGCGTAAAGAGCGTACTTGCGAGCTGTGATTTATATGTCCATAGACACCGCTCGGGCGCCCATGGCGGTACGCTCCTTAGCACAGTTGTCGATGCTTTGGCGCATAGAGTTTGATGAATTGATCATGCGCAGTGCGTTGTCGGACGGTGGTGATCCCGGGACGCCGGTGGTATTCATTGTGCATTTTTGTGACTGTGACACAGGCTCAGGGACCTCAAAGTTTCTCAACGAACTCACACAGGACCAGATCCACGATCCAGCTGATCGCGACGCTACTATTCACTCTCCATCATTTCCCCACCAGTCCCAAGTTTTCGCGGTCATCCATAATAAAGCCCTTGATAAAGCCCCGGTTGCTAATAGGCAACTTCTGCGAAGGAAATATATCAACCATCCTGTCGCTGGCATGAGTGGTGCGAACTCGGGATGTCCGCCATGCGCCAGCGGCTCGCGGGTCCACGTTCAATACCAGAGTCCATGTCCATTCAATATAGTACTGTACTGGCACAGTCGCCTGGGCATCAAGTTCATATGTGTCGGGGACTTCAGCTCGTTTGGTATACACCAAACAGTTCGTCTTCACTTCGCCCGTTTCCGTCGTATTCTCTTTACACGGGCCATCTTCCATACTCTGCACTCCAGGCCGTTATCGTTCTACTGCCACCGCAGTAGTGACGCACAGCACTAAAGATTACACAGGGCGGTCAAAGATTGGGACACGACTTCTACCTAATCTCAACCATTGCCGGTGACTTCTTTCCGTCCTCAGATCCGGTCTGATGATTCTTAACTGCGGTCAGTTTCCGCCCCATCCCGACCCGGCATGATAAATAAACGGGTGAGGACCATATTAAAAACTGTGCCCTGTTATCTGCCGTCATGGCCATCTCTCTTCGTAATCATGGGTGGTGCCGCGGCTCCTGGTGCTGGTCGACTCGCTTCAGACCGCCGCAAAGCTCTCCAAGGGCAGTCTGGATGGGTAAGTTCCATTGTATATCTGTTTCTTCTTCTAAACTGGTCCTTGAAAGGTCAGCCTCACCCACAACTGCGGAGTTTCTTGCCATTGCAGTATTCGCGTCCTTGGGGGGACTGTGAGGGTTATTACCTATTCTTCATACTGCACTTGACCCCTTCAAATCACAGGCTATATGGTAATTTCCTTGAAGCTTGAGTACTCATGGGAATACATCGCAGGTTATAACCAGGTACGTCATTTCAGGATCAGTGTGCCCTTCTCACCTGGTTTGCCACTAGGGTGTCCTCTCTGGGGTGCTTAGCATGTCCTCGTTCACCTCGAGAATGGCTTCTGCAGTTGACAACCCCAGTACAAAGGGTTGGCTGGTCGCTATACTTGAATTGGGTACTTGGGATGGTTTGCTCTGTACGGGAACGTTGGCAGACAAGCTATCACGCAAATACACAATCATGCGTCTTATGAACTTCGTTCGTGGAAGAGCCCTGACGGAGTCTATAGCTGTGGTTATTTCTGTGTCGGTGTAATTGTCCAGACTACTGCGTTTCAGCCATCCCTTCTAACTTTTTGTTGCCAATTTATTGGTATGCTACACAGGGAGGTTTGTTACTGGGCTTGGCGTTGGGTCGTTAAGCATGGCAGTCCCTCTCTACAAGTAAGTAGTCTAACCACGATGCAGCAGCTGCCCCAATATTAGTTGTCAGTGCGGAACTCGCCCCTCCTGAGGTCTGTGGAAGCCTCGTTGCGCTCCAACAGCTTGCCATCACATTCGCGATTATGATCTCCTACTGGATCGACTATGGTACTAACTACATCGGTGGAACTGGGTCAACTCAGAGCGAGGCAGCGTGGCGCATTCCTATCGCTCTCCAGATCGCGCCCGCACTCGTTCTTGGATTTGGGATCTTATTCATGCCATTCTCTCCAAGGCAGGCTTCTTTCGACTTGCCATCCGTTTTACGACATTGATTGTTTTGGAATAGGTGGCTCAGGCTCGTAAACAAAGGTAGAGATGACGAAGCACTTCAAGTACTCAGCAAAGCGAGGCAACTCCCACCCGACTCCGAGCTCGTGCAGATTGAGTTTTTGTAGGGTTTCAGTGGTGGATTGTCGTATTTTGCTAACGACATGTTCAGGGAGATCAAGGCACAATATCTCTTTGAAAAAGAGACCAGCACCCTCTAGCACCCGCGGTGTCAAGATGGATCATTTTCTTCCAACATGAAACTCGCAGTCAATGCTTACCTCAGTTTAATTCCGACGCGCACTCTTTTCTACCGGGTGGCCATTGGATCTCTGTGAGGCAAATCACTTCGTTTGAAGATCCTTCGTAACCAGAACATTCAGGACCATGTTCTTCCAGCAGTGGACTGGAGTCGACGCAATTCTCTACTATGCCCCGAACATCTTTAGTTCGCTAGGCTTGACCGGAAACACTACTAACCTACTCGCTACTGGGGTCGTTGGCATAGTGTGCGTTCAGGAGGACACTGCTAGACATTAAACTGACATATTCTAACATATAGCATGTTTCTTGCTACCATTCCCGCCGTAGTCTGGGTCGATAAGGTTGGGCGTAAGCCTGTTCTAGTCTCAGGTTCTTTCATCATCATCATGGCAGCGTGAGTCATCATCATCTTAATCTGATACTTCCTGACGTTGATAGTCGCCAACCTTCGGGTGCCATCTCATTGTTGCCATATTGGCTGGTCCCTATCAGAAGGATTGGGCTGGTAGGCATTCACTATCTTTCCTGATACAGTCGCTGATTCGAATTTTTAGGCACGCTGGTAATGGTACCACCTTGACGCCAGCGAGATTTCTCTAACCATTAGCTTTAGGTGCTGGATGGGCAGCGCGTGTTTTCGTGTGGATCTTTTCAATTGGTAAGGTTCGCGTTCGGTGACATTCA
>JBBPNN010000285.1:0-31897 GCA_038090935.1 Hortiboletus campestris
AGAATTACGCAAATTTTCCCATGTTTCCTTCTAAAAATTCAATCTGGGAGTGGCCGGCACAGATGCATGCCAGCTACAGACGTGCCGCCCTTGAGTGACAGACACTGTAGCAGCTGATAGTGCGGGGGATTTTGAACTGCCGTTCCATTGCATAACAAAACATGTGTGTCGGACACGACCGTGCGACAATATTTGACTATTTCTGGGTCAGGTGAAGAGCCAAAAACTCATAAAAGGGCCCACTAACTTCATTCAGGCTGCAGAGTCACCTCTACAAACCCACTGTCCTCCCAATCATGTTCGCACGTATCGCTTCTGTTTTCATTGCACTGGTCGTTGCGACTGGTGTTGTTGATGCTCAGTGCACGAATGTATGCTGCCAGACGGGCGCGATTGTAAGTTTTGTCGTCTGCTGTTGTGCTATGCTGACCTATGTGCAACCAGACCCCGAGGGGTTGGTCGGGAACAAACTGTTGGCCTGCCCCTCCCGAGCTGCCGTGTGCCTACAACATGTGTTGCAATACTGTCGTGAGTAACTTTTAAAAGCTACCACTGGTAACTCCTGCGACAAGATTTTCTGATTCGCAACATGTACAGTTTAATCCCGGTGATTCCGCGGGCGTATGTAGTTGGCCCACTCAGTGCGATGGCACGCCTGTCCCCAGCCCGTACAAGTAGGCCTGAGCTTTGCCGAGAGGGAGCTAGACTATGGATGGATGGGGCTTGTTGGATTTCTGGGTTCTATGCCATCCTTAGGTTTTGATGAGTGTCTCTTCTTCAGGCTTAGTCGTTAAATGGGAGCGATGAGAACTGCACAACATGGGTTATCGTCTTGAGGCCCGCAACAACAACTATCCAAGTGGAGCCTGGTCCCTATCATATAAGAAGTATGAGATGAATTTTCACTCGTCAGACATGTGCTAGCATCGTGGATGTGACATGATGGACGGGCTGAGGCAAGGGCTCTTGACCACCCTCCCTGTTTGGAGTGTCGGGCCAGGCGGATACATAATCACATAATGATCGGGTTGGTTTCGGACGGGGGAGTCGGATCAGTGCTAAACGGTTGAACGATTTACCGTCACCGGCTCGGTCGCGTCCTTTGCTCCGGGTTCGAATTTTTGGGGGTCTGCCACCCAATCCGTACTTTGAGCTACGAAGCTGCCCCCCCCAACGACGCACGGGTTCCTGCGCGCTTGAAACCAGTCCTTGTGCACTGGCACCAGAGTCTACATTCGTCTCACGGTTCACAGTTTCGCAGGCGTCTCCTCCATGACTCGTGCATTCTACCCGCTTTCGACCGACACCGACGCACCGACGTCGTAACTATGGCTTGGGCCATTTGATCATTGCACCTGGCAGGGAATGAATCACCGTTGATGATTGCCGTTTGCGCTGAGCATTCGCACCACAAACAAGAGCAGCGCGTCCCCGTAGGAGCGGCCTGTAATGCTGCACAGTGAGAGCACGCAGGAGTGGTCCGTAGGACTGGCAATGGTCCTGACGAAAATTGCCAAGGCAAAATGAAGCGCAGCGCGAACCCGTTTGTCTTTTCCCTCGAGTGAAGGACGACATTAAAGCTTGACTCTTGGGTTTCTCCTTTGTTGTCCATGTCAAGAGGACGCAGCGACGAAACTGCATCGACCTTTGCACTGGGGTCGCTGCCTTGTCTGAAGTTTACACATAGGTATGAAATGGCGAGCTGTACTCGTTCTACTCCCAGACCCCTACCGATGGCTGTGATCAAGTCCCATAAATGTAGGCATCGCAAATGAGCGGTCCCAGGTATACTATGACTCACCAGACTGCAGCGACTTCACATTTTGACTGGGGTGCGCTTGGCGGAGGGTAAATCGCCGTTGATGCCTACCGTTCGCGCTGAGCGTTCGTAATATGAACGGCAGCAGCCGTGTCCGTCTCGCCGCCAGCCCTACCTCTACACTTTCATGTGTGCAGGAGGGGTCGTTGTCTTACATAAGCTGGTGTCACCACCTTTCTTCAAGCGCATTGGTGACCAGACGCGTCTATGAGGATGCCGTGGAGGCGTCTATCGACGGTTTACCTCATAGACGGTCTGGTCACCAGACTACGCATGAACGTGCGCAAAACGGCGAGCTGTTCTTGTTCTACTCTGACGCTCAACGTATTCACATCGACGATATCGCTGCGAGCCGCCACGGATTTCGCAATGTCACGTCGGGCTTCGTCCCGGAGAGTAGGTCGTTTCACTGTTCTGGACACACACGATTTCTTGAGGGCTACAGGTCTACAAGACCCCACTTTAGTTTCCCTCTGCGCAATGCTCTCTTCGTTGTTGAGATGAGCAACAGGAGCAGGCATGGTTCTTGGGCATACCCAGGCGCCCTTTTCCGGCATTTCTTTACCATAAGGCGCGAGCTTTGTATGATGTCACCTTTCCTGCAGAACCACAGTGAGGTCAACGTCACCCGCATCGGTAATCAATCGCTGCTACGCCCCCACCGCCACTGCTTCCCACTGGCAGCAGAGTGTGTTTTTTGTACACCCGTGTCCACTGATAGCCTGATCTCGTCTCGTCTCGCTCAACACAGTCATCAGGGATATGTTGAAGCTGGAGGACGAACTTTTGTTTATTTCGAAAGTAGGAGAGGTGACGAATTGATGATCCGGGCCTGCGAACCGAATAAGTCCTCAGTGCGAGCTCTGATTGGTTGGCCACCTCGCAAATAAGGGAATTACCTGATTCTCTAACCGTAAAGTTCTGCCTGACAGGTTTGAATTCTTCCGCCTAAGTATTGACTTTAACGAATCGCTCGCAGCTCTTCATGTAACTCATCCAAAAGGGACGAGGACAAGCTTGTTCTTCCATTCCATATGGGTTATATGGGGTAGGACTTGAGTAAGTCGTGCTGTAAGACGCCTCGCTTCTCGGAGGACGTAGCAGCTGATAGTGCGGAAGAGATTTTGAACTGCCGTACCATTGCTAACAAAACATGTGTATTGGACGCGACCGTGCGACAGTATGTGACTCTTTCTGGGTCGGGTGAAGGGCCAAAAACTTATAAAAGGGCCCACTAACTTCATTCAAGTTGCAGAGTTCACCTCTACAAACCCAGCACTTCCTCCTAATCATGTTCGCACGTCTCGCCTCTGTTTTTATTGCACTGGTCGTTGTGACTGGCGTTGTTGATGCTCAATGTACGAATGTATGCTGCCAGACAGCCAGCCTCGTAAGTCGTGGTGTCGTCTGCTGTTGAGCCATGTTGACCTGTGCGCGACCAGTACGCGAGGGGTTGGTCGGGAACAAACTGTTGGCCTGCCCCTCCTGAGTTGCCGTGTGCCTACAACATGTGTTGCAATACTTATGTGAGTAGCTAAAGCTACCATTGGCAACTCCTGCGACGAGATTTTCTGATTCGCAACATGTACAGACTGGTCCAGGTGGCGCCACAGGTGTATGCAATGGGCCCACGGGGTGCGATGGCGAGCCTGTCCCCAGTCCCTACTAGTAGGCCTGAGCTTCGCTGAGAGGGAGCTAGGCTATGGATGGATGGGGCTGGTTATATTTCTGGCTTCTAGGCCATCTTTATCAGGCTTAGTCACGTTAAATGGGAGTGGTGAGAACTATGTAATGTAACAAGCTGGTTGTAGTGTTGAGGTCCGTGATGACAACTATCCAAGTGGAGCTTGGTTCCTACCATACAGGAAATATGAGATGAATTTTTACTCGTCAGAGATGTACTAGGATCGTGGAAGCGGTACGACGGGCTAAAGCAAGGCTGTTGACCACCTTCCTCGTGGGGAGTGTCGGACAACCTGCTGTCACTGACATAGCCCAACGGTTTATTTAACAGTTTGTCGCCACCGGCCCGGCCGCGTCACCTTTGCTCGGGGTTCGGACTTCCAGAAGTCTGCCAGCTGCCCCCTCAACGATGCACGGGCTCGTGCACGCCCAAAACCAGTCCTTCTGCTGCAGCCCACTGGCACCAGAGTCTATATCTGTCTCACGATGCACGGTTTCGCGGGCGTCTCCTCTATGAGTCGTACGTTCTTCTCGCTTTCGACCAGACCGACGCACCTACGTCGACTACTGTCGCTTGAGCCGTTTGATCATTGCGCCTGGCAGGGAATAGATCACCGTTGACGATTTCCGTTTGCGGTGAGCACCATTACCACAACAAAAGCAGTGCGTCCCCGTAGGAGTGGAAAGGGTCCTGACGAAAGTTGCCATTGAAGGCAGAGTGAAGCGTAGCGCGAGCCAGGCTGTCTTCTCCCTCGAGTGCAGGACAGCATTAATGCTTGACCCCTGTGTTTCTCCTCTGGTCCATCCTGGCTGGTCCACCGTGTGCAAGAGTCGTCCATGTCAAGATGGCGCAGCGACGAAACTGCATGGACCTTCGCGCTGGATTCACTGTGAGTTATCCACTCCACGAGGATGATCCACGCGGTGTAGTGCGTCCAAACGGTAGGACTCAACTAGTTTCGGGGTTCTCTGAGGAATTCTCGAATGTCTGCCCCCGGACGGCTCCTTCCGATTTACATTCACGGGCCCATGCACAGGTTCGATGGTAATGCCAGAGTCGCCCAGTGTTCGTATCAGGCCACATCACATTCCGGGGTACGCCAAGCTCTCACCTGATGCCAGTGACTCAAGCATGGCACTCTGGATGCAACGCGTTACGCTTGCCACCCACATTTTTTAGGGCATCCGAGTTTTGGATTCTGCTATCGCTCCCAAAGTGTGATCGAATATTTCCAGTGAAGGCGGCGGCGGCGACCTTGAACGTGGGCGGTACGGTCGTCGGTACATGGCATGTCATGTCAGTAGCAACCCTCTTTGAAAGGATGCTGGCGTTACAGTCCTATCACATACATGGTGGCAAGAAGAAGAGCCTGGCTATTATATAAAACCTTCACGAAGCAACGCGAGAGCGACAACAAAGGGAAAAGGACGCTTCGAGGGTACGGGAAATTACAGCGGTTTGCGACACACAGGGCTTTCGGGGTTCGCCTGGGCGGATACGGTCTGCATCGACAAGCCCAGTAGCACGGAGCCGAACAAATCCATCCGTTCGATGTTCGCATGGTCTCGGAATTCGGCATTGCGTATCTTGCAGAAACCACTGACCTCCTTGACTGTCCCTCTGATCGGTGGTTCACCCGAGGATGAACCCTGCAGGAAATCCTTGGACCGCGTCGACTCAAATTATACAATAAGGATTGGTACCACTCACAAACTTCCTGGACAACAAGATCGAGTATTTGACGACCCAAGTTACCTCTCCAATTTCATCATCCTCAGCATGCCATATTCATAACAACGGGATTGGATATGGCTACTAGAATTTGTCATTTCAGACGCGGAATTCATGCCCCATCATTATTTGGACCCATGAAGTGGGTCGCTCGGAGAGTTACTACGTCGCGTTCGTCTTGAATGCATTGGCTCCCAACGCATTTCTTGTGTGTCTTTCCATGTTGTCGCTGAGCACAGGGATGACCATGGGGAGGAAGTATGCGTTGACGTTCCCCGTGTTGTTCTATCCTGACACCGTCGGCTCCTCCTTCGCTTGGCTCGTCGTCAGCTCGACGCCCGGCGGAGTCTACAGCACCCACGCCGTGCAAGTGACCGGCATCTGTTACCGGTCCTTTTCAGCCGCGACGAATGTCTGCGCATCCTGCCTCATATCTGCGCGCTTCTGGATGCACCGGTGGGTTGTCATGCGGGAGATTGGGTTGAGGCAGGTGACCTTTTACCTCGGGTGTATGGCGATGACGCTCGAGAGCGCACTGTTGTACACGGTGTCTGTGATCGTCGTGCTGGCCGTGTTCGTGTCGAACAGTCCACTCGAGAATGTGTTCTTTCTCGTGTTGGGCACGGTTCAGGTGCGTGTCTCTTTGCCATTCAACCAACCGAATGGTGGTGGTGACGAGTGCTCATGTCTGGCCTTGATGACGCAGGCGATTGCACCAGCGTAGATCATTTATCGGATCGCCCGTGGGATCTCACTCGAGACGGACGAATGGGGGAGCGTCCCGACCGGGAGCAGTTTGGGTTTTTCGGCGTTGACACGACCACGACCCTTGGTACGGTCGGTCAACCAAGAGCGCTTTGATGGCTCGGGCACCATGCACACTGCCTCGGGTGAGACCGCCAAGACAGACCGGAACTCGGGTGTCTGACGAGTCTTGGGGTCCTACGAGCATGCCGGTGTGGACAGGAGCGGTCTGCAGTTCCGCTTGTCACGGACGTAGTCATTATTTTCCACGACTTGGCAAAAAGAGAAAGAGAGAGGAAATTGAGTCCTCGAGCAGAATATACCACTCCGTACAAATGCCGTTGATGGGGTAGTGCACTGTTTCCTCGATGAGGAGGGTGCGTGGGCGCGCGCGGGTATCGAGATGGAGGAATTCGAGCGAGGGGAGGTTGTTGATGCGTACTGCGTGGGATGTGAGATGGGAGCTTTTTCCTTTGAAGGTACTTTGACGTGGCTGGATGGTGGACGGGGTGAGCATGAGGGGGAGGTTGAACACGCCGAGGAAGATGACGCCCAGCTTTGCGAGCGTCAGTGCTGAGTGAGGAAAAATTGGCAATGGTTCTGTGGCGAGACAGCCTGCAGTGACTAATTCAGAGACCAAGCCTCGTATGACAGGCTTTGCAGCGAGGGCCAGGAGGTCCGGTTTGGGAGACTAGGACTTTGGCAGAGTGGGATTACAGGCCGAGCAGGTATAAAGGGGCACGGACTGGACCCAGTGCAGACAGTGCTAGACGAGTCCGCATGGTAAATGAAACGTTGGCTTGGTGATGCGTGACTGAAGTATAGTAAAGAGACCCGAAAAGGAAACAGGAGAAAAGTTCCAAAAGTTGGTCCGTGTGATACTCGCTCACAGCCGGATCCGCAATCAATATCGTTCTGCTGATCGGCAACAACAGCGGCGAACAAGAAAATGTCGACCAGTTATATAAATTTAAGGTCAGGCGCCTCGGAGCTGTGAAACGTCACGGTGACGTTTCGTAGCTGTTTCATAGACGGGGGACAGCATTCAATCATGGGTCCTGCTGGTAATATGTACAGTCAACCCTCTTATAACCCATACCCCTGGCCAACCGAGGACACGCTTGGCGGCGGGGGTAAATCGCCGTTGATGCCTACCGTTCGCGCTGAGCGTCCGAGTCGCACTACGATGGGAGCAGTTGTGTTCGTCTCGCCAGCCTTACCTCGGATACACTTTCATGTGTACAAGTTGGTCGTTGTCTCGACCTGGTGTCACCACCTTCCTTGGAGCGCACGGACGTTAAAAATGGTGAGCTGTACTCGTTCTACCTCACCCGAGGTATCCACGTCGACGATATCGCCGCGAGCCGCCACGGAATTCGCGGTGTCGTGCCGGGCCTCGTCCCTGAGAGTGGGCCGTTTCGCTGTTCTGGACACACGCAATTTCTTGAGGGTTACAGGTACAAGACCCCCTTTTAGTTGCCCTATGTGCGATGCTCTGTTCGCTATTCAGATGATCGACGAGCGACAGGAACAGACATGGTTCTTGGGCATACGCGGGCGCCCTTTTCCAGCATTTCTTTACCGTAAGGCGCGAGCTTGTATGATGTCACCTTCCTGCAGAACCACATTGAGGTCAATGTCACCCGCATCGGTAATCAGTTGCTGTTACTAGTACGCCCCCACCGCCCCGCTTCCAGCAGAGTGTTTTTGTACACCCACAAGTCAGTCTCGTCTCGCTCAGCGCACAGGCAATTGATCAGGGGCATGCTGAAGCTGGAGGATGAGCTTTATATTTTGAAAGTGGGTGGAGAGGTGAGGAACTGTGTAAGTATTGATTTTCTCTTTCAGCCCTTGATGCAGCTCATCCCACAGAGAGGACCTCGTTCTTCCGTTCCATACCTATGTGTTATATAGGCTTCTCAGTTTGGCGGGGACTTAAGCAAGTCGTGCTGTCAAACGCCTCGCTTGTGAAACGGTGTGGCAGCTGATCATGTGCGGAACTGAGATGTTGAACTGCCGCACATTTCATAACAAAACATGCGTCTCGGAGTAAGTGTTTGATCATTTCTGGGTCAGGTTCGAGCCAGGAAAAACCTATAAAAGTGCCCACTAGTAACTTTATTCGGGCCGCAGAGTTCACTTCTACAAACCCGTGCTTCCTCCTAATCATGTTCGCACGTCTCGCCTCTGTTTTCATTGCCCTGGTCGTTGTGACTGGCGCTGCTGCTGCTGATGGCACCGATGGTTGCACGAATATATGCTGCGAGACAGGCCAGCTCGTAAGTTGTGGTGTCGTCTGCTGTCGAGCCATGTTGACCTGTGCGCGACCAGGCCCCGACTGGTTGGCAGGGAACAAACTGTTGGCCTGCCCCTCCCGAGCTGCCGTGTGCCAAAAACATGTGTTGCTATATTTATGTGAGTAGCTAAAGCTACCACGGCAACTCCTGCGACGAGATTTTCTGATTCGCACCATGTACAGTATGGTCCAGGCAACTCCGGAGGCAAGTGTACTTGGCCCACTCAGTGCGATGGCACGCCTGTCCCCAGTCCGTACGAGTAGGCCAGAGCTTTGCCAAGAGGGAGCTAGGCAACGGATGGATGAGGCTCGTTATATTTCTGGATTCTAGGCCATCCTTAGGTTTTGATGAATGCCTCTACTACAGGCTTAGTCACGTTAAATGAGATGAACTTCCAGTCATCAGAGATGTGCTAAGGCTGGAAGCGACACGACGGGCTAAGGCAAGTGCTATGCTCTCGACCGACCTTCCTCGTTCGGAGTGTCGGGCCGGATACACGATTACATAGTGATCGGGTTGGCTCGGAGGGACCTGCCAAACGGTTTGCCGTCACCAGCTCGGCCGCGTCATTTGCTCAAAAAGTCTGGGAATCGGATATTCCGGCGTGGTCTGCCGCCGGAGTCTTGGGTACGGTTCAGGTGCGCGTCTCTTTGCCGTCCGGCCAACCGAATGGTGATGGTGAGGAGCGCTCATGTCTGGCCTTGATGACACAGGTGATTGCACCTGCGTTGGTCATTTATTGGATCGCCCGTGGGATCTCACTCGAGACGGACGAACAGGGGAGCGTCCCGACCGGGAGCAGTCTGCGTTTTTCGGCGTTGACCCGACCACGACCCATGGTACGGTCGATCGATCAAGACTATTTTGATGGCTCGGGCACCATGTACGCTTCCTCGGGTGAGACCGCCAAGACAGACCGGGACTCGTTCACCCGACAAGTCAATGACGACTCGGATGTTTGATGAATCTTGGGGTCCTACGAACATGCCGGTTTGGACAGGAGCGGTCTCCAGTTCCATTTGTCACGGACGTAAAAGACAATCATAGACATTCTTTTCCACGACTTAGCAAAAAGAGGAAGAGAAAGAGAGAGGAAATTGAGTCCTCGAGTAGAATATACCACCCCGTACAAATGCCGTTGAAGCGGTAGTGTGCTGTTTCTTCCGTGGGGTGTAAGATGGGGACTGTACTCTCGCAAAGGGTTCTTTTTTGGACGTACTTTGACGCGGCCGACTGGTGGACGGGGACCGCGAAGACGGCGGTCCGTTGAGCATGAGGGCGAGGTTGAACTCGCCCAGGAGGACGACACCCAGCTTTACGAGTGTCAATGCTGAGAGGGGAAGCATTGCATCGGTTCTGTGGCGAGACAACCTGCAGAGACCAATTCAGAGACCAAGCCTCGTATGATTGCAGCGAGGGCCAGGAGGTCCTGGACCAGTTTGGGAGCAGTGCTAGACGAGTCCGC
Source organism: Hortiboletus campestris (assembly GCA_038090935.1). NCBI lineage: Eukaryota > Fungi > Basidiomycota > Agaricomycetes > Boletales > Boletaceae > Hortiboletus > Hortiboletus campestris. The sequence continues at coordinate 9,741 of JBBPNN010000285.1, forward strand.
ATGGTACATGAAACGTTGGCTTGGTGATGGTAAAGAGACGGAAAGTTGATCCGCGTTCCTGGACCCGGATGGACTGGCGACCAATCCGTCTATGATAATCAGACAAGCCATCGTGCTTTGCTTCATTAGGACGGACTATATAGTCTAGGACCTGGAGGGGACAGGTTTCCGACCCAGAAACTCGTGGGCACACAAAACGTCAACGCCGTGGGAAGTCTTGGCTTGACTTACTTGAAACCCAACTCCGGGCCGGGGGTGCCCGGCGGGCGATACTGTGATACTCGTTCACAGCCTCCGCAATCAATATCGTCGCGCTGATCGGCGGCTAGTCTGGTGAGCAGACCGGTCTATGAGTAGACGGGCTGGTCACCAGACTATAATGCGGCGGGCGGCGGCGGCGAACAAGAAAAATGACGACCAGCTATATACTTGAAGGTCAGGCTCTCATGTGTCCATCATTTGCCTCGGAGCTACGAGACGTCGAAGACTGGCGTGCGACAGGATATGACTATTTCTGGGTCAGGTCAAGAGCGAAAAGCTTATAAAAGGGCCCTACTAACTTTATTCAGGCTGCAGAGTCACCTCTACAAACCCAGCATTTCCTCCTAATCATGTTCGCACGTCTCGCCTCTGTTTTCATTGCCCTGGTCGTTGTGACTGGCGCTGCTGCTGATTGCACGAATGTATGCTGCGCGACAGGCGCGATTGTGAGTCTTGTCGTCTGCTGTTGTGCTATGCTGACCTGTGTGCGACCAGACCCCGAGGGGTTGGTCTGGAACAAACTGTTGGCCTGCCCCTCCCGAGCTGCCGTGTGCCTATAACATGTGTTGTTATGATGTTGTGAGTAACTAAAGCTACCACTGGTAATTCCTGCGACGAGGTTTTCTGATTCGCAACATGTACAGTATGGTCCAGGTGAACCCGCAGGCGTATGTGATTGGCCCACTCAGTGCGATGGCACCCCTGTCCCCAGTCCCTATTAGTAGGCCTGAGCTTTGCCGAGAGGGAGCTAGGCTATGTGGATGGATGGAGCTGATTATATTTCTGGCTTCTATGCCATCCTTAGGTTTTGATGGGTGCCTCTAGTTCGCGTTAAATGGGAGCAATGAGAACTGTGCAACATTAATATTGGTTGTCGTCTTGAGGTCCGCGACGACAACTGTATCCAAGTGGAGCCTTGTCCTTGTCATACAGGAAGTATGAAATAAATTTCCGCTCGTCAGATGACAGAGATGTGCTAAGGATCATGGAAGCGACACGACGGGCTAAGGTTGTTGCAATGCTCTCGACCACCTTCCTCGTTAGGGGTGTTGGGCCAGGCGGATACAGAACGATCGGGGAGCTCAGGCTGCCAAATGGATTAACGCTTTGCCGTCACCGGCTCGGCCGCGTCCTTTGCTCCGGATTCGAGCTTTCAGAAGCTCCGCCAGCCAGCCAGTACTTTCGGCTATCATACAAAGGTTCAAAGTCCATGATTAGGCAAGCAAAGGCTATACTACTGTACACTGCCGCTTGAATCCAATACTTGAAACATCACAGGAAGGATACATTCACGCGAGGGCTGCAGCTGCCAGTGGGAGAAGTCAAGTGAGAAGGAATGTTGCCTCCCAACGCCCCTCCCCAAACTCTCCGTTCTGCCTACAAGCTGTCATACAGATCAATCAATGCTCAAGCGAAGAGAGATCTCGTCGATCTAACGCAGTGGGTGTCCTGGACCATTATTTCTTTGGGGTTCAGCGGCTGAGATTCGGGTGTGATACTTTACTAGATCCCCCGCCACTCTCTGTCTCGAGCAATTCAAGAACTGGAGCCCTGAACATCTCAGAGACCTGCTAGAGAGGTAGGCATGGCATGCTATGTACTAGTTGCACTTGGATGCAAAATCTGATCTGACTGGGATCTCACGCAGACAAGTCCAGGCGTCCCCTTGTGACTCAGCGGTTGAACCCCATCACAAGTAAGCAGCACGTACCAGTCGATCACCTTGAAATGTGCGTTGACGAAGCTCTATAGCGACGGTGGTCACCGAGCCCAAGAGGTCCTTCAGTCGAAACTCCAGTCTCATGTCTTCCACAACATGCCCGTACGAGTAATAAAGCTTCCAGAAATGAAACTCATGGAAAGAAGCGCAGTAGCGTCATACCTGATCAAGACGCGCGTCGAAGACAGTGGCGATATGGCGATACACAGGATCACTGCTCAAAGTTACTACCCCGGGAAAGAAATGCGGGATCGAGCTATTTCTGAATGGCTACAAGGGGTAGCGAGGTTCGCAGTCCTATCACATACGTGGTGGCAAGAAGAAGAGCCTAGCTATAAAACCTTCAAGGAGCAACGCGAACGCGACAGGAAGGGGGAGAGGACGTTGCGAGGGTACGAGAAACTACAGTGGTTTTGCGACATTGCGCACAGGGTCTTCGGGGTCGAGTTCGCCTGGGCAGATACGGTCTGCATCGACAAGTCCAGTAGTGCGGAACTGGACGAATCAATTCGTTCGATGTTCGCCTGGTATCGAAATTCGGACGTTTGCATTGCGTATCTTGCAGAAACCACTGACCTCCTCGACTGTCCCTCTGATCGGTGGTTCACACGAGGATGGATCCTGCAGGAAATCCTTGCACCGCACCGACTCAAATTCTACAACAAGGATTGGTACCCACTCACAAACTTTCTGAATGACAAGATCGAGTATTTCGACGAGGAGTGGCTGAAAGACAGGGGCCAGATCAACCCCAACTCAAGTTACTCTCACCAATTTCTTCTTCTTCATCACGCCATATTCATGGCAACGGGACTAGATATGGCTACTATTTGTCGTTTCAGACCCGGAATTCATGCCCCATCTTTACCCGAACGCATGAAGTGGGTCGCTCGGAGAGTTACCACAAGAGCCGAGGACAAAGCATACTGCATGATGGGAATATTCGGTGTGAGTATATCGATTGCCTATGGGGAGGGTGCGCAGCGCGCCTTCTTCAGGCTTTTTTCAGCCATTCTCGAGATTGGATACTCCCGCGACTGGTTTATATGGGGGGGCAAGCCTATTCCGTGGGAGATCCATCCTTCGCGAATGATTCCTTCTTCTCCAGAGTGCTATCTATCTAGGGGCGATATCGGAAAGAACGACTTCACGTCAATGAACGCACGAGTAGAAGAGCCGGTTACCTTGACCAACCTAGGCTTGCCAATGAAGATGCTCGTCGTCCCTGCACGCGTTGATTACAACCAAGATCTGAGTACTTTCTATCAACCCACGGACATCCGTATCTCGTGTCCTTTGTCTGACGAGCCTGTGGTGGTCCAAGGCACGGCATCTGATTGGGATGGAGAGAATAATGGGATGGTACTAGCTCCTCAATTTGCGCTCGGTGTTCTGAACATCGTTGGTCCGGAAATGATTGATACTCCAAACCATCTCTGCGCCATTCTGTTGCGCAGACCAGTTCAAGAATTGCGGTGGACTGCGGAGTCGAGGTGGACCTACTCCAAGTGGGAAAAGTGGGAGACAAACAAGGCACTTGTTTTCCAACGCAGCGAGAAGTTTCCAAGGATGAATGCAGACAGTTGGAACGCGATCACTATATCTAGGTCTGAAGTCGGTTGGTCCAGGAGAGGAGACGATCCGAAAATTAGGTTACAGACTTTGTGCTTGTGATTTGATTGTCTGAGTGCCAGGTCGGGGCGAGTGTCTGATCCTGCGAATTTTTTGGTGCATCTTTTTTTGCTGGACATCAGCCCTCGTCCACAGGACTATTTCATGTGGTGCATTTGACTCTAACTGGTAAACATGACTTGAACCTCGTGCCACTTCGGAAACATACACTGGAGGCCAGAATCGTGGCGCTGTGTTCTAGGACGATGCTGGGTGTAGCGTCGAATCCAGATCGTCTAGTGTATTGCAAAGAATCTGTCAGTATTTGAATAGACCTCTGGATCAGGAGGCCTAACACCAAATCTCAGGCCTTCAGGTGGCATCTACCTCCGTAACTCTGTGTTGATAGCAGGCAGAAAGAGAACTCGTTCGCCGTGACTACCCATATCGGAGATGATCACGTTGGTCGAAACACCGTCAATGTATCCATACGCATCCAGCATGACCCACGAGAAAAAACAGCCTTCATTCGCTGTGGGAACGACGAGTCTGATAAAATGAGATGCTCAACCCATAGGCCAACTGATGACAATGAAATTGGAACACCTACCGGTATTGATCATCATCCGTCGCCCAGAGTGGCAGACGCGTCAACGCCTGCGGCTGGTCGTCTTGCATGACCCATAGTACGTTCGTACCGTTGATAGTGTATTCGTTTACATACAACGACCCGCGGTCGATCTCCACTGTGAGTGATGCCAACCCATCTGTCGAACGCCATGCGCCGACCAGGTTGTCGCGCGTGACGTCTTCCAACACACGGTCGAACGCCGATTGTACGTGGCTTGTAATGAGCTTTGTGAGTTCAATCGACTCCAATGTCGGTCCCGACTGAAGCACGATGATGCCGTACGAGTTAACAGGGTTGAGGGTGAACGCTGTATGGTAACCGGGAAGTTCTCCTACCGCAGTGAGGGTCAACCAAGGAGCGAGCGTTGTAAAGGCAAGTTTTACTCACACTTTTGATACAGTTTTTGTTTTCTACCATAAGAGTCTGTCGAAGTATAGATCTCCCACAACGCTCCGACGTCGGAGTAATCGTCGAACCAGGTGTGGATAGGACGCATCCATTCACGGACCGTGAACGGCGACAGGATGCTCTCTGGTCGTTGAGGATTTATCAACACTTGCATGAGCTTGGTAAGATCAGAAAGTGAGCTCATTTGTCCGCCAGCTGGGTTCGTAGCATCCTTGAAATCTTGGTCCTGAAGGTGACTCAGCATCACAGAAGAGATAAGTCCCAAGCACGTACGATCTCCCAAGGGTTCAGTGAAGGTACGACGACATTGTGAATATTCTCTTCTGTCACCAAGAACGAGGTTCCATTGAATCCCAATGGCACAAAGATATCTTTCTGCACCAACCCGGCGTGCGTCGATGGTGCAGACGGACCGCTGGCAGCGATATTTGCGGCCACGTTTGCGATTCCCAACAGCGAGTAGCCGGTATTTGAATACACAGGGTAGGTGTATGGAGCCACTACAGGACGACTCTGTGCTACGCCATCAAAAACTTCTTGGTGAGAAGGAAATTTGAGACCGTTGTACTCTGGTGGCCCCCCTCCGAATATTGATCCTGGCCAGTGTCCCTGTGCACTCCCCGGAGGCAAGTCACTGCCGATACCCGACATGTGGCTCATCAGCGCACGAAAGGTGATCGGTGCGTAGTATTTGTTATACCGCAACTCGGGACACACAGATGAAATGGGATCGTCCCTGTGAAGAAAGATCAGGAGCTTTCTTTCAAAGTGCGAGACTGATTTCTTTACAATGTGAGCACTCCACGATCACGAAGAATGAGCGTCTCGAGCGCAGTAAACAATTTTGAGATGGACGCGAGTCTATAGATAGAATGCCTATCAACTGTAGTGCCTCGCCCGACATCCGATTCGTTGGCTCGACGCTTTCCCCAGAAACCCTCGTAGAGTGAGCCCTCGGACCCAACGACGGCCACACTGAGACTGTCGATTCCTCCTTGGTCGAAGTAGCGCTGTAGGACGGCATTTAGCCGGCCCAATGCTTTCTGAAGTGGTGCCTCTGCTCCAGAAGGAGGCTTCGTTGCCAGAAATGACGGAAGTGGTGCACGGCACTCATGGGATGCAGGCTGAGGTGGCGATGATGAGTGGTCCAGGGTCGGGAAGCTGCCAGACAATACCACTGAGCGAATTGCGATCTGTAGGAGGGCTGCAACGGCAACTGCATTTAGGAGGAGACTCCATCGCACCCAACTCGGAGTGGATGGCTGCACATGTTTGTTGGGAGGTACATCATGATCTTTCGACATCACGGCAGGTGTACCTATTCAAAGGTTATTCGCTATTTATGAGGAGTTCGGCTCGCGGGACGTCTAGACTCTAGAAGCTCGTCGAATGGTCGAAATGGTTGGGATCAGTCAATTCCATCGAGACTCTTCGCGCGTGTGACTTTCGAACGTTACGTCATGAATAAAATCCGCCGTACGTCGCCTCCCAACAATTTTGATGACATTGGTGCTTCCAGAAATCCCAAGATCTGTTATTTTCTTCTTCGCTTGATTATTTCCCTTTTTCTGTGACCGACTTGAAGAACCAGCCTCAAAGCTGCACGAAAACGGGTTGAAACTGGAGGCCTGTTTGGTGAGCCCATATATATATTTTCTTGTGTAATACCCGAGTCCGGGCTTGATGCTTTTAAGCAGACAACACCACCCACAAGAAAAGACTTTGATCACCGCAATGCCCCGTGGGTTAGTAACTGAGTAGCCTGTCGAGTCAGAGGGTGCACAAAACCGGGCTACTGCCATCGATGCGATGTTGAAGGTGCCACAAAGTCAGATGGCCCTTGTGCACAGATACTGTACTGACATCCAGTCTTTTGTTTCGCAGGTCTCTCATTGGAACTTAGTCGAGCGTTATTGAAGTCCTTTTCAATTATATCTATATCGAAACGCCCAGGTTCGGACAAGCTGTACTCTGGGCTATGCTCTAGGCTTCCTACACTGCTTTGCATCTCTTGATGCCTCCTCGTAGACCTGAACCCAATCCCTACACACGTGTGGCTGCGTTAGATCGACAGCTAGACTGGCATCTATGACGGGTTCCAGGGTTACGTCCGCCCGGCAGAGTGTCATCATTCGCAAGTAATTCAAGCAATGCTGCACATGTTCGGCCTGTGCCTCGTATGTCTGATTGGCACTATCCCCGAGAGCGAGTCGAAGACGTCCAAGGCAATGCAATTCATGGTACATTGTCAAGGCGAAGGGACGTCGTTCCGGGCCAAGACACACCCAGCCCTTTCCGACCGTCGGGAACTGCGTCTCCCACTGCTGTAGTGCATCATCCCCGTTGATGGGGTAGTGCACGGTATCCTCTGGAAACATGATAGCATCCCGGACCTCCAGCGGGTAGTATGCAGGGTAGTCGTCTCCTACCCAGCCTGTGCACGACCGACATAGTGAGTTCATTGTTTGAGCCGCGAGAGTTTGTAGACTGACTGTAATACGTGCCAGGTGTACGGTCTCCCTCGGCGTCCACTGTGCTTCCGGGGGGTTTTCTCACGATAATTGCACTCCATACGGCAAGCAGAATCGCAATAGTCGACCAGAGAGCAAGCTCCCAGGATACCGATGCGAGTTTTCTTGGTGATTCCATGTAGAAAAGATGAAGAGTCGGCGGGGTTCGTCCTGGTCTGGCGTGTGATGCATGCCTTTATCTTGATTTGGACATGGCGATATCTGACTCATGCGACCGAGGGCAGTGATCTGGCCCCTCAGACCTGTGCGCCTATCCCGTTACTTGACACAAACACAGCACAAACACCGGGACACCTGGCGATGAATTTAGCTGTGATCTCTTCTCGGCGAGCAATAAATATATGACTGCACCTCCCTCTTAGCACCCTCCCTGCGAATTCTTCCTGACTCTAGCAAATATCAAGTCGCAAGAGAACACCGATGCCTTTTTCATCTTCAATTCCGTTTATTGCCTCCCGAAAGTCTGGGACACATTCCTACTACCCTGTACCTGCTCCGGACGAGGAGACATTACTGGCCTCGCCGGAGAGCAGAGAAACTCGTGTCCTGACATCCAAGTGCAACTTCTTCTTTGACCCCTCATTTTGGTTGACTGCATTCGCTGCCGTATCCATCGCAGTTACTATTCGGAATCTCCTGGTCATCCATCTGTACTCGCAAGAACCACATGTTAGTTATCTGGAAGCTACCATTAGTAGCCCTTACAATGGGCTGGAAAAGCTGGTACGGAACGAGTCTTCACCATCATGGCCGCTTTCGTCCATCCATTACCCCGATTTCATTGGAGCGACGGAGGGTCCGTATGTTCATCACACACTCGGTAATGGTTCAGTTGTGCGGCTGGACTCGGAGGTATGCATATCCATCGTGCCAAAGTCGTCTGCTCATCATGCCCGCCCATATCCCACAGCGTTCCATCATCATGCAGCACCGCGTTCGCGATTACGGTCTCGAACACTGTGCTGTCAAATTGGAGTTTTACCGTTCGGCTGGAAGCGGGCAGGGGCATACCGCACGAGGCTATGGACATATTGGGGAGAGCCTCTACCTCAGGTTGTGGCGTTTAGAAGACATGGGAAACAAGGCAGTACTCGCCCCACTTCCAACGGCATTGCCTCCGCGGAAAGAATTTCTTGGCAACATCGACCTTGATGGAACGCGTTCCGTGCAGTCGCCTTCTTTCGGATGCAATGCGGGGTCTATTCAGACCCTGGAGGTTGGCTTGGCTTGCGCGTCCGAACCTTGCATCATGGAGTTCCGGCTCACGCAGTCGCCGCGACGGCAAGGTACTTCATCCGCGTGTTGATCAGCGTGAACGCGGTTTCTAAAAATGTCATTGCAGGATTCTGGGTAGTCCAGAGCGAGCAGAAACCTACACCCTGATAAAGTAGCTGGGTGCCACAGCCTTGTACACCTCTTTCGGACGATGCAGGAGGTCTGATTCTACAGATGTTTATTCGAACTGACGCATGTTCGAACGGCGAAGTCTCGGATCATGTGCACAGCATTACACACGCACGCGCAAGGCACTCGCCGTTAATTGTTCCAAGTCTACGAACTGGGATTACTGCGTTTTCGAGGGGCAGGCAAATGCGCTGAGGCCAAGAGCGGTCAATAATCGTGTACTGGTGTACACCTGTACCTAGTGAACGTAGTCTTGGAACCTCCTCTTCTTGATTTTCATGTGCCTTCATTCCCTGCTGTATGACCCCGCCATCACGCCGTTGTGCTTGTCTCGACTGTCTCAGTCGTTCTCCGGGTACCTGAATAAATGCTGCATTGTCCTAATGTCCGTGGTCTGACATTTTTCCCCGAGTGACCATCGACCTCCATCGACGCGGCATCTCATCTCTAAAAATATTAAAGCTGTCGCTGGGCGCTGCTACGTGGGAAAAACGTTCCGTTTCGATCAATTGCCCTTCTCCTGGCCTTTTCTGTAACGTAAAAGAACTTACAGTCGAGTCATAATCTGAATGCTGCGTGCCCGACGCTAGGCTGCCTAACATGGCGGTAGGGGTTGACCCACCGTCTAAATTGGAGCAGAATTAACAGCACCACCATCGAACCTGTGCGCGGATCCACGCATTTAAACGCGAGGCAGCGTACGGCCATGGGCCATCCATTACTCTGACGTTTGCGAAAGCCTCATCTGTTTTTCTTCCTGCACCACAAGCCTGTAGTCATGCAGTTCTCGTTGGGTCCTACCTTTTCAAACTTTCTTTTCGTCGCATCCTTTGTCCTTTTGGCATGGACAGCTGTGGCGCAAGGTGCTGGTGAGTCGAATGGCTATTCATGCTCGTATTATCAGTGCTCAAGGTGAAATGCAGCCATCAATCCCGAAAGAGCTCGTGCTGATATAGTTGGCATTGGTACGTCAGCCACGGCTGAAGGCAACAAATACCTCCTGATGACGATGAATTACAGGGAAAGACAGCCTCTCGAGGCGCGCTGCGGATGACTCGCGGTATATGGTGGCTGCCTGTGAGTGGCTTTGCTCGTTACGGGAACGGACTCGTGATCAATACGAAAGCTGCATTACAGCAAAAGAGGAGGAGGCGTCCACGAGACGCAATAGTGATCTCTCCCGGCGGGTAAATGCGCCAGTGGATGACGTGTGGCATACGGCAACTGAACTCCCTCTACGTAAGCAACACCAATTGGTAGGGTCTTAAAACTCACAACTCATGACGATTGGACGACGACAGCAACGGAATTCGATCTCTCGATGCGGCAGGAGTCCGACATGTCCGACTACTGGTATTCTCTATCAACTGACATTGAGACAGGTAAATACTGTTTTTCAAGAAGTAGACTCATAATTGATCTGTATTACAGGGAAGACGGAGGGAGGCGAACTTGTCCGGCGAGTGGAGGCATCACCGGATGACATGTGGTATACTCTCAGATCCGAGTCCGAGGAGAGCGAGTAGGAGCAGGCTGCTTCGCGTGAGGTCATGGATTCTTCGTAATTTATTACACTCCCCCCTTAGATCATCTCGCTACATATTATACGGAGCATATATTTACATCTTTCCAATACTCGTACCGGCATACTTGTACTTATTCTCCCTACCCCCTTCTTTCTGACGTTGCCACAGACCTCGTAAGTAGTAGTTGCATTCCCCGCTCCGAGTCCTTACAATATTTGAACGCTTACTAGTTTGTGTTTGCTTTGGATTTGATGAAATTACACAGGACGTCGCAAGATTGCAGGAATAACCTTAACACAGATTTTCTGAAGAAAGGTTAGAAAAGAGATAGATACATGATACGATTGTTCACTCTTTGAAAGCGGCTTGCTTGAATTGTTATTCATTTTGCTACTGGGCTTGAGAATCCCCCCAATCCATCTTCGACATTTGGGCCATCGGTCTGACTCGGATGATTTATGTAAGTACCGGTCCAGGACTTTGGAACTATTAGGGACTGTGACGATTCAATATTCAATGCTTGGACAGTGTTCAAGTTGCTGTACCGGATGGATCCGAATCGATTCCATCCACGCAATGTGCTGTTTCAGAATTCCACCCCCCAAACCCGTCCATTTCAACCCTCTTGCTAGGGGTTTCCTGGGAAGACCAAAGTCAGGATGTCGGGGGGACCCTCAACAGTCTCCGCATCCTCTAATCGAAGAGTACACCATTGTGTTTGAAGGCAATGCTCTGGGGTGCGTTCTTTATGGTAAGTTTTGGTTACTGCCTGCAATTTCCACTCCTTTTATGTAAATTTGCTGGTAAGCTTTTATATTGCTGTTTCGGTAACCAACCCAGCACTGCTTCGCAAGGAGAAAAACAAAATCCTCTTTATCTTCACCTTATTCCAGTGGGTGGTTACAACGCCTGACAACGCCAGTCAGATTGTACAGCTCAAGTCATTGACAGGAGTTCTTGTTGGCATTTAACTTGACTGGCGGGGACATCACGAGCGCACTGTCCCCTTAGCCTAATGAATTCATCAACACCTCCCACGTTATGAATACGTGGTGTTCTTTTTGTCTTCTTGCGATGATTCAAAGGTGAAGGGACTGGTCCGATTGGAATTTAAGGTTTATCGGTGTTATGTCGTCTTGATGGGCAACAAGTTGAGAGAGAGCGGAGCGACCAAATAAAAAGGAGTGTACGGTGGGTACACGGTCCGCGTGATGTGCAAATAAGGTAGCCTAACGAGTGTAGTGTAGAGGGTAATGATTATAGTACGACGGGCTGTTTTCCAACGCAAATATTTTCCCGTTCTGCTGTATCTTGCGGTCATCGCTTACTCGAAGGAGCGGAGACCCCTCAGTGATGTATAGCACAACCACCGTACAGGTGACTGCCCTGTCGTACTGTCATTTTTCGGTCGTGCGGAACGTCGTCGCATCCTGCATCGTCGCTGTGCGGTCCTGGTTGTTGCGACTGCAAATATTCCGTGCCAGTCTACAGCGAGGAGAATTTACCTAACCCATATCAATATGACTCGAGAGTGCATTGTTGTACACGGCATTTTGGGGTTGTGTCGCTAGTGGTGCTCGCTTTGAACAGCCCACTTGAGGCCATTTTTGGCTAATCTAGGCGTGCTTGAATTGTGCTTCTCGCAAGAATGACTGAGCCTACGTAACTTGGTGCTTGCGCCAGCTTTGATCGTTATCCGTATCGCGCGCGAAATATCGTCCGAGTCCGACGTTAAGCAGCAGCAGTGCTCACCTGTCTGCGCTATGGGTACCCCGGCATCCATCCATTATACGATCAACTAATACGCCATTCGACATTTAACACGAATAGCTCAATCCTTACCTATATGAGGCGAAGACGATCGATTGAAAGTTCCATATGTGTACGAGCCGGGGGAGTTATAAGCGGTGGTCCGTATGACAAGAAAGGCAGCCAGGAGCGCTCGCTTTTCCTTAAGGAAATTGTGTTAAATTGTGTGTCTTGTGCATCCAGTGCGTGGACGACGAGGTACTTCCGCCTGATTCCATCATCCACTCGCGGGTCGGGGAACTGGATGCGATTGGGTGGTCAATTCGGGTGTCCGACCTGCGGCAGAGCCTCTACTTGCTGTAGCGCACTGTTTCCTCCACGGCCCGAGGTAGCTATACGGGCTTCTTAACCCCTGACATCATGCAACGGATGTTTTTGGACTAATTGGTGGTTTTTCCGAAACCAAGGTACTGCTGAGGCGAATGAAGGCCGCGTTGACTCTGAAACAAACAATCAGCCGTCGATGGCAACATTCCGCCGCCAATACTGAAACCACTGCCACGTTCAATCGACTCGAAATAGAAATGAGGGGACATTTCACGGAATTCATTCTAAAAGGCACTGCTTGAAGGGAAAGAGCCGAAATTCCTCTAGGGGTATCCTGGTGGTATCGCCAGGGCGTTCCTGTGTAGTATACATTAAGTAATGGATTTACGTTTATGGGTGAATGTTACACCTTGTCTGAGTGACTCTTGTGGTTTTCAAACCCTATGTGGGCGAAGTAGGCCGACGTAGGTGTATGGAAATATTTCTCGCACCACACGATTGGATTGATCGGCCGTTTGAATTCTGTCACGTCCTTAACAGTTGAGGCTGTGTCTGTCGTGAACCCAGTGGAGTTCGAGGCAACTTCGTCATAGAGTCACAGTTGACCGAGGCGTGGGAAGCGCATGGCATTACGGCAATGCGGCTCGAGTCAGCCATATTCACAGCCCGTGTTCAAGTTGTATTCCGCTCCGCCCTATGGCTTGGTTGTCCACTTAGCAACTGTCGTTTCGGGCCAAGCTATATTGTACCCAGCCCGCGCTCACAGCTCGACTGCTTTGTTCCTAGGACAAGAATCATCTTTCCCGTTTCCTCGTGAGCCCGTTGGGTCTATGGCGCATACCAGGGTTACTAGTACAGAGTCCCTGGCTTTGCCAACTTGGTGGCGCGAATGTGCGGTACGTAGTACTAGAAGTATACATCGCTGGTATGGAAACTGGGGCCTGAAACGAAAGCAGTGCCTCCATTACTGATAACAAATGGAAGTTCGGGATATCAGCGGGCGGACCTGCTTGCGGTGCCGAGCCTGAGTCTGCCAAGACTCAGAGACCACCCCGTAACATGTCAGCACCACAACAAAGCTATGCGCAAGTCCAGGGATTTAAACCCGAGGGGGCCTTCGAACGTCCACTAATTTGGTAGTTTGCCGACAGTACCACCCACCTCCATTATCATCTCGAGCCTTGCAATTATGCAGCTTCGGTTTTGCCCCACCTTCTCAAACATCTTCTTGTCTGCATTGATCGTCCTCTTGACATGGACGTCGTTGGCGCAGGGTGCCGGTGAGTGGTGTGATTTGCTGTATCGTTCAAAACACTGATGCTTAGGTCGAATTGCAGTGATTAATCGCGATATCTCACCCGTAAGGCGTGATCTTGGCGAGGCTCGTGCCTCTGGAGTTGAAGTTTGTACGTCGACCACTTGAATGCCACAGCGTCTCCAATAACTGGTACATTTCAGCTGTTGATGATTTTCTGAGGAGGGATGGCATTATTTTTGCAACAAGCCCTGACGAAGCAACTCTCGTTGGAAGAACCGGTGATGGGGCAGACGGCGTTGTCGACGACCAATATACCCTAGCTGCACGCACCACGGGTGAGCAGGCTGCCTAAAAGGAGCACGCACAGTTCGTTCACACACGCATTACAGAGGAAAACAACGAACAAGCGGTCGTGGATGGCCATGGTCATCTCCCGAAACGTTGGTACACTCTGATTGAGATTGAAGAGTCTCAAGAGAGTGATTAAGCCTACGGCGTTTGATGTCAAGCAATTTTCGTATACTAGTCTTCCCTTTCTTGCTAGTGAACATTTATCCTTATTATATCGTTTTTATTGGATTTGTATCCTTACGCGCCAATGATATCTTATATATGTACCTTTTAACTTTACCCCCGCGGTGCAAGCACGATCGTCGTGACTATTTTTGTAGTATACTAGCCAGACCTCCTTGCTGCATTACTTGCCAGATCCGGCGTAAGCACATAGACAATCGACCGAGATTGGAAGCGGCGCCGGGCCACCACGAAACAAGCCTCGCGCATCCTCCGCGTCGTCGAATCAGGGTCTGTATCTAAGCATCTGGAATGGTGAGACGATTATGAGCCGTGCGAGTGGGTTGACTCAAGAATACATACTGATTTGGTAAGACGGTATACTCCATCCCATGATAATGGACATTCACGTAAGCCGCAGCTGACGAAGGTCACCGAGGGGTTGTTTCAAGTCGTCTTTCCTGCGACTTGCAAGCACACTCCCACAACCTGAAGAATCTGGTGCACTTCGTACACGATGGCTTATCCCACTCGTCAGATCGGTAGAGACAACACACGCGTTTCTGCCATCGGCTTTGGTGCCATGGTCGTTTCCGCTTTCTATGGGAATACTGAACCAGATGAAGAAAGGTTCAAGGTTGGTATCGATCAAGGGAGTGACCCAGCCCTACACACGTTTTAGCATGGCTGTATTGCTCATCCTGATCAATACGATGTCAGGTCCTCGATGCTGCTTTCGAGAGCGGTTGCACGTTCTGGGACACTGCCAATGTCTACGGAGATAACGAGGAACTGATTGGAAAATGGTGAGTACATACACAAGCCAGTGACATCTGCGAACTAACCACACTCTGTATGACTCAGGTTCAAGAGGACTGGTAAACGGGACCAAATCTTCCTTGTTACCAAGTTTGGTTTCGTCGTTGACAAGCCAACGAAGCACGGCGTAGATGGATCCGCCAAAAACGTGGAGGAATCATTCAACCAGTCCCTCCAGCATTTGGGGGTGACCTATGTGGATCTTTACTATCTTCATCGGTGAATCTATTCTCTCCTTGGTCGATGCGGAGTTATCGCGGCGATGCTAACGATTGGGCTACTGCGTTGTGTTGACAAACAGCGCTGACCCTGAAGTACCTATCGAAGTAAGTAACTGAGTGCATGGATAGCTAACATTAAGTACTGATATATCTGTTCTCATACGTGCTTGTATGTAGGTGACGGTTGGTGCCACGGCCAAGCTCGTGGAGTGCGTAATACTGTCCCACAGCTGAGGTATTCTTAGCCTTATCCCCATACTTACAGGCAAGGGAAGGTCAAATACCTCGGTCTCTCGGAATGCAGTGCCGACACCTTGCGCCGCGCAAACGCCATTCACCCAATCGCTGCGGTTCAACTCGAATATTCGCCTTTCGAGCTCGAGATCGAGAGGAACGACGTACTGAAGACCTCGAGAGAATTAGGCATCAAGATAATCGCTTACTCGCCACTTGGAAGAGGTTTATTGACTGGTAGATATGTAAGTGTTCTCAAAGTTTGCAATGTCGCAACATCACTCTGAGACCCTGATCCTGGGGTTATGATGGAAGGCTGGTTGACATTATTTAACAGAAATCTCCCGACGATTTTGAAGAAGGAGATTTCAGGCGGACCCTGCCAAGGTTAGTTCCAGCCAGAGAATTTGCTCAGGGAATAATGTGCTTCTATTGTATGATTGATATGCAGGTTCTCAAAAGAGAACTTCCCCGAGATCTTGAAGCTTGTAGAAGGTCTCCAAAATATCGGCAAGGAGTACAACGCAACAGCAGGACAAGTGGCACTTGCATGGCTCCTTGCACAGGGTGAAGATATCATCCCCATTCCTGGAACTAAGAAAATTAAGGTGGGTGCAAAATTGAAATTTGTTGCACATCTTGATTGTAATACGCAAGTACAGTATCTCGAGGAGAACTTGGCAGCTGCTCACATTGCGCTTACTCCGGAGGCAGTCCAGAAGGTGAGGGCAATTGCTGAGGAGGCCATATGGGTTGGTGACCGGTACTCCACCCATGTGTCCCTATCGTACAGTGACACGCCAGCATATGACAAAGCCTGAGAGTAGTGGCCAAGGACGCACGAATTTTTGCGAGGGTGATATAATGTTTGCGTTGTATGTCTGTGATCAGCTAGCGCTTCTGTTGGAAATGAGTCATGTCGTGCAGATCCATGAAGTGCGTGGGTTAATTTGGGTACTAAGGAGAATGCAAAATCTCCTTTGGTGCAGAGACAACAGCGAAGGGTGAACCAGTGAGGAGAATACTCACTTGGGTGCTTCGCAGTATGAAAGACTGTTGCTTGAGTAGCTATTCACTCGGTGGTAGGAGAGAAGAGCTTAGATTCTGCATCAGGAAAACAACACATTACTTATGAGCACTTATTTACTTTGTTCAAGTATATAAGTATGCAAGTGTTGCTCAAGCAGTCATAAGTGTGCTAAGTTGTCCAAGTAGAACCGCCTAGTCACAATAAAGAATTGTGTCGACACCGGGAGTTGAACTCGCGACCACCCGTAGTTACCAAAAACAGCAGCAAAGGCACATTAACCATTAGGCCACAGCACCACAACAAACTAGGGGCGCGACAGGTATATGACTACATACTAGATCAGTCGGTTGAAAATTTGCACAAGTCCGAAACAGCCCCACGACATGCTGTTCAACTCCACACAGTACAACCACCCGCCAACATTGACATCCATACACCCCCACTACCACCCACGTTGCTACCCAATACACACACTCACACCACGTTGACAGCACCATTTGTGCACACCCGCTCACTCAAACAACAACAAAAAAAAAGTTAAGTACGTCTGATTCAACCCATTCATCGTACTCACCACCCCTCCAGCCCTTTCCCTCACGACGACGACGACGGCACCACCCTCCGTGTCCATTTGCACGCACCCGCTCACTCAACAAAAAAAAAGCTAAGTACATTCGATTCAACCCGTTCACCGTACCCACCACCCCTCCAGCCCTCTCCCTCTCCCTCACAAGGATAACGATGACGGCCAGATGCGACATGCGCAGCAGCAACAACAACAGCACGTTGATGGCACCAGCCCATGCCACCAGACGCGATGACGCCACACGACGCACGCAACGCGCACAGCAACAACAACAACAACAACAACAACAACAACAATGGGACCACTGTGCCCGTGCCACCTGATGCAACGGCAACAGCACCACCGTGCGCATGCCACCAGAGGTGATGAGGACGAGGACGAGGACACGACGTGACGCGATGTCTGTAGCAACAACAACAACGCGACGCGACCTACACAGCAACAGCGATGGCGAGGACGGTGCGTCCATAGCGACGACGCGACTTGCGCACTGGCACCACTGTGCCTGTGCCACCAGACGCGATGATGACGACGGTGCACATGCCACCAGAGGTGATGAGGATGAGGACGCGACGTGACGTCTGTAGCAACAACAACGATGCGACGACGATGTGACGCGACCCGCGCAGCGACAGTGACGGCGAGGATGGTGCGCCCGTAGCAACGACAACGACGCAATGGCGATGCGACGTGCGCACTGGCACCAGATGCGACGCGATGGTGACGTGACGTCCGTAGCAACAACGACAATGCAATGACAACCCAACCCAACCCGCGCAGCGACAGCGATGGCGAGGACGGTGTGTCCGTAGCAACGACAACAACGCGACGACGACACGACGTGCGCACTGGCACCACTGTGCCCGTGCCACCAGATGCGACGACCAACAACGACACGATGCGCGCACGACGAGGACGACGACGAGGAGTGCTGCACGGATGTCCCCAGGCCCGTGTGTGCATGATGTAGGGCCAGGGCTTATTTTCCTGGGTCTACTTAATTCCTACTTACGATATACTTTTTGGTGCTGAATCAATGTGGCATCAGCTTTTTTTACTGATTTAAGGAAAAAATAAGTATTCAAGTGTCAATTCAAGTTGAGAATAAGTGAGTAAGTCTCAAGTAAGTCGCCAAAAAGTGTGATTTCATGAATGAGATCTACTTATACAAGTGTTCCGTTACTTACCACGTCTTAGTCCCCCAGCTCAATATAAGTACGTATAAGTCACATAAGTTACACATAAGTTACATAAAAGTTTAACTAAGTGATGTGTTATTTTCCTGATGTGAGTATGAAAGTACTCGGGTTTAAGTAGTGTCTAGCTACTGTTTGTATCTATTATGATATCCTTCTAAATAGAGAAGGTGGTACAATTGTGAAATAATCGTGAGAACGAATGGTGCAATGTGCAGTAATGAGAGATAAAGGCCATTGGCTATTAGCCATGATGGCGTGATAATTGCATCATATGACACCATCTGGATAAGAATAGAAATGGTGTCATAGTTATGTCATAAAGGTCTAGAACTTGTGACATCATGGGTCTAGAATGTATTAGTAATCATGAAGAGCGACCCAGACAGGATAAGATAATAATTATTGAATCATAGATTCTCAATACTCCACCTCGCTATTCATGATGAAGATGTATAGCGGGAAGGGGTAAGACGTTTCCTATTATCCTCGAAATGTTGCCAGGTTAGATTCTTCGTAAAGATATCTGCAACCTGTTCATCCATGGAAATACAATAGAGTTCAATTTTCCCATCAGTGACACATTCACGGATATAATGTTCCGGAATTTTAATGTGTTTCGAACGACCTTCTTGAGCAGGATTAGAAGCAAGAAACATGGCACCTTGGTTATCACATAGAAGCGGAATTGTCTTGAGATTAAATCTCAACTCCAAAAGAAGAATTCAGATCCAGAACAATTGTTTTGCAGCTTCTGTCATGCCAACATATTCTGCTTTCGTAGAAGACAATGTGATCTTCCATTGACGATGGGATAACCATGAGACTATACCATTTGCAAGGAACATTGCATAGCCAGAAGTAGATTGACGAGTTTCGCGATCTCCAGCCCAATCTGTATTAGAATAAGCTAGGATACCAGATCGACTAGTGCCATCATATGTCAGGCAGAGATCCTTGGTTCCAAGGAGATAGCGTATAATGTATAACGCCTTCTGCAAATGTTCTTCCGAAGGATTCGAAGAGAACTGTGACATCTTGATTACAGAGTATGCAAGATCTGGACGAGTTCCAAGCATAATATATAACAGTGATCCAATGACCAACTGATATCATGAACGGAGATGAGGAGTTGAAGGAGTCGTATATGGTCCGGGATTATAGCCGGATGGAAGAGGGGTGCGAGCAACCTTGGCAAGATCAAGCTTGAAACACTTGATTACCTTCTCAGTGTAAGCGATTTGATCTAGCTTGAGAATACATTTTGTGTAATCATGGGTGATGCGCATGCCAAGATATTCTGTTGCAGTGCCAAGATCTCTACTTTCCCATTTTGCCATAAACTGTTTCTTCTTTGTCATAAGATAGGAGCGATTGGAGCCAATGAATAAAGCATCATCAACATAAATGATGAGAATAATGATGTCTTGACCGTGGAAATGAACATAAACACCAGGATCTCCATGTGTTCTAATGAAACCCATATCGAGAAGCGATTGGTGGAGAGCCTTGTTCCATTGTAGGGCAGCTTGTTTCAAACCATAGATTGCCCTGAGCAAATGACAAACTTTATTCTCCATGCCGGGTTTTGCGAATCCTTCTGGTTGCTCCATATAAATCTCCTCATCAAGATCGCCAAATAGAAAAGCTGTTTTGACGTCAAGCACTTCAATTTCCCAATCTTCTAGCGCAGCAATAGAGAGGAGGAGTCGAACTGTTTCAAATCTTGCAACCGGAGAGAAGGTTTTTTTGAAATCTATTCCGTAGATTTGGGTAAAACCTTTTGCAACAAAGCGGGCCTTAGTACGGCCATCACTTTTGACAACATATACCCATCTCCCTTTGACAGGTTTACGTCCAGGTGGAAGATCAACCAATTCCCATACTTTGCGTTCATGGAGGGATTTAATTTCTTCCTCCATCACAGTTCTCCATTTAGCCTGTTCTGATTTTGGTAGTTTCAGAACATCCTTATAGTGTGAAGGAACACCAACAACGGGTGCAGCTGTGGCTATAATGCAGTTAAAGAACTTCGCACTATCCATAGCTCCAAGATCATCATCTTCGTTGCTAGGCAATCGAGAAGGTTCTGCATGTATCTCATGTTCAATCTCCACTGAAGGTCTATCTCCATATAGGTTATCAGGGAGAATTCGTGGATTATGAACACGAGCTCCTCTGCATAAATGTGGTGATTGTGAATGGTGGGCAGGAGGTGGAACTGTAGGTGATGGAGAGCGAGATGGCTGTTGATCATTTCGCGGAGGGAATTGATGATTTGGATGTGGATCTTCCATAGGTGGAAAAAGATAATTATGTGTGACCGGAATATGTTCAGCCGAGTTGGGAATGGGTTGATCCCTTTGGTCATTATCCTGGTCCGTGATGTTGTCTGGAATAGAAACGTCGGCAGGTTTGTCATCAGTCTTTCTGGAACAATGTGGAAAGACAAGTTTGTTGAATGTGGCTGTGGATGAAACCACAATGGTTCTGCACTTTGGTGACCAGAATCGGTAACCCTTTGTGCCTTTTTCATATCCAATGAAGGTGGCTTCTTCAGATTTTGCCAAAAGCTTATTAGCACAATCTTCCTTTGGAATGAAGACATAAGCTTGGCAACCAAATACCTTGAAATAAGACACATCTGGGATATCTCCATTCCATTTGGAAATAGGAGTTGACCAATCAAGACAATGCATAGGCTGTCTATTATAGATGTGTAGAGCAGTTTCTACAGCATCTTGCCAAAAGGATGGAGGTAGGCAAGCATGTTGACACATGGCCTCAGCCTTCTCAAGAATTGTGCGATTGAAACGTTCAGCACGACTGTTTTGCTGAGGGGTTCGAGGCACAGAAGTCTGATGCTCAATGCCTCTGGATGATAAGAACGTCCGAAGAGAATGATTAATGTATTCCCCCCCACGGTCTGAACGTACAGAGTGGAGACGAAAACCAGTTTGGTTCTCCGCCCAGGCAATCAAATCCTGAAGTGCCTGAATGGCATCAGCCTTTGATTTAAGAAAGTGAATGGTTGTGAAATCCAAAGCATCGTCAATAAAGGTAATTATCCACTTCTTGTGAGAATGCGACAAAGTCAGCATTTCACAAAGATCAGTGTGAATTAAATCAAGAACCCGAGAAGCTCATTTGGTGGACTCAGAAAAGGTCCGTTGATGAACTTTGCCAAGGGCACAGCCCCTGCAAATATTGGGTTTATCTGGAATAGATAAAATAGGAATGCCCTTAAGAGAAGTATGGGCATGCCGTAGTGCATTCTTGGACGGATGTCCAAGCCAATAATGCCATAAGTCATAGGACTTGTCATCCTGCAAGGAGTTAACCGATCCATCAGGAGTGATCTGAGTAGACCGAAACCAGTGGAGCGGAGTAGCTGGTAATAAAGCAGACGCCTGTATTACCAACCTTCCTTGAGAGTTCCAGATCTTGGTCTGATCCGTTATTTCACACTTGAAACCCTGATGGGTAAGCATGGTAACAGATAATAATCGGTGAGCAGCATTGGGAGCATACCAAACTCCAGTTAATATGAAAGGAGTAGCTTCCAAAATATCCTGTTACGCTAAGCATAGAACCTAGCTTTATCGGTGAGAGTCATGTGACGAACGATGGGTAAAGTTGGAGATGTTAAGCTTGTGGACCGCATTACCCACAAAGCGAATCGAAGAGTCTACAATGCTTTGTAGGCGTAGAGACTATGAGAAGGGTCTCGACAAGTAACTCACAAGTTACCAGCAGATTGGGCTAGATACTACACTTGTATTGCATAGAACTAACTGGGGAAAAGTACAAGTATACTGGGCGTTTATATACCAATGAGCGGACCCTGAATAAGGAGTCCAAAAGGGGAAATGGAACAGCAAAATGCCATTCTAGAAGGGGATACGTCCATAAAGGAAATAGGGTCAAGGGGAGGAACAGAATGGAACGGAACGGAACAAAAGGAAGACATACTGTGGACTGCGCAAAGGATCAGGAGTTCCGGTTGGAAGAGAAGAGCAGAAGAAGAACGGAACTCCATCTAAGGATCAAAAGAATCAGAAGGAAGATCAAAGAAACGGAGGAAATCGGAATTGGAGTCCTCGGGTTCCCACGCAGTAATCCACGAAGCAAA